>CAUYSK010113688.1:0-15913 GCA_963575035.1 Avahi laniger
TTTTTCTATATATTTTTAGTTGTCCAATTAATTTCTTTCTATTTTTAGTAGAGACGGGGTCTCGCTCTTGCTCAGGCTGGTTTCGAACTCCTGAGCTCAAACAATCCGCCTGCCTCAGCCTCCCAGAGAGCTAGGATTACAGGCGTGAGCCACCGCGCCCTGCCACTGGCTAATTTTTCTATTTTTTTTTTTTGCAGAGACAGGATCTCTCTTTTGCTCAGGCCGGTCTTGAACTCCTGAGCTCTAATGATCCTCCCGCCTCAGACTCCCAGAGTGTTAGGATTACGGGCGTGAGCCACCACTCCTGGACTATGCTCTCTGCTTTTTAACATCTGCTTCATATTTTCCATCTCTTTGTCCATCTGTTCTAATTCTAGCTAATTCCTTTAGCATTGTAGTTCATTTCATGAATTCTCTTTTCAGCAGTTCTCATCACATAGTAAACTAATATATTGAATTTTAAATTTAAATTATTATATTTTTCATTTCTAAGGGTTCTATTTATTTTTTAATATGCTTTTAAAGTTTTTTATTCCTTAGTCATATTTTCAATCCCCTTTCATTCCTTAAACATAGTAAGCATACTTACTTGTGTGTTTACTCTAATATCTGAAGTTTATAGTTAGTTATGTTATCTGTTGTTCCTCCTGGCCTTTATTCATGCTGCCTTATGTCCTTCTGTGCTTTGGGATTTGCTATGTTCTAAATGTTTGTGTCCCCTCAAAATTTGTATGTTGAAAACTTAATCACCAATGTGAAAGTGTTAGGTAGGGCTTTAGGAAAGTGATTAGATCATGAGGGTGGAGCCCTCATGAATGGAATTAGTGCCCTCATAAAAGAGATCCCAGGCCGGGCATGGTGGCTCACACCGGTAATCCCAGCACTTTGGGATGCCAAGGCAAAAGGATCACTTGAGACCAGAAGTTTAAGACCAGCCTGGGCAACATAGCAAGACCCTATCACTACAACAAAATATTTTAAAAAATTAGCTGGGGGTAGTTAGTAATGTGTACCAGTGGTCCCAGCTACTTGGGAGGCTGAGACAAGAGGATTGTTTGAGCACAGCAGTTCAAGGTTACAGTGAGCTGTGATCATGCCACTGCATTCCAGTCTGGGTGACAGAGTGAGACTGTGTCTCTAAAAAAAGAGACTCCAGAGAGCTGCCTTGCCCTCTTCTACCAGGTGAGGGTGCAGACAGAAGGTGCTGTCTATGAGGAACAGGCCCTCACCAGACACTGAATCTACTGGCACCTTAATCTTAAACTTCCCAGACTCCAGAACCGTGAAAAATAAATTTCTGTTGTTTATAAGTTACCCATTTATGGTCTTTTGTTATAGCAGCCTGAACAGACTAAGACGAGGTTGTCATCAAAATTATAGGGAATACAGTCAGACTTGTCCCTTATGCTTTCTAAGGCCAGAGAATGAAGTTCGAAGATTCTCGGGTTTGGAAATGCTCTCAGAGTGAAAGTCAGCTTTGGTGCTCTGCTCACCTGCATTCCCATTTTCTCTTAATTTTTGGAATTTGAGGATGCTTTATTTTCTTGGTGAGCCCATGAATACATTTAAAAAGGTGTTTTCAATATTCCGTCTGGAATTTTTAATTTAAACATTCTTGGCAGAGACAAATTGGGTTGGTGACCCTTACTTCAGTTAGTCTGAAGGAAAAAAGAATTTCTTCCTTCTGGCCCTGATTTATTTTTCTTTACAAGCTTGACAAGTCTCAGCTCAACATCTGCAATCCCCTCTGTGAAGGCACTTATTCTCATCTCTGAATTATGAACTCTTTTTGATGACTTTTATTTTTATTTTTTTGAAACAAGGTCTCCTCTGTCGCCTGGGCTAGAGTGCAGTGATGTCATCATAGCTCACTGCAACCTCAAACTCCTGGGCTCAAGCGATCCTCTTCAGCCTGCAAGTAGCTGGGACTACAGGTGGGTGTCATCACCCCTGGCTAATTTTTTTATTTTTATTTTTTGTGGAGATGGGATTGCTCTATGTTTGCCACTCTGGTCTCGAACTTCTGGCCTCTAGTGATCCTCCCTCCTTGGTCTCTGAAAGTGCTGGGAACACGGGTGTGAGCCACTGTGCCTAACCTTCATGACTTTTAAATGTTTTGTTTTATTATACTTCACAATGTGGCTCAGTGAAACTGACATTACTTAGGACTATCACAGAATATATAATTGGTTACTCTTTGGACTATTTTAAAAATAAACATACTATCCTAAATGAAACTTCCCAGTGAAACTTATTTATGAACATAAATCAGTGTTGCAGAATGGTGGCATATGAAGCAAACTTTTGGGAAAACTTATGGTATATTATAGAATATATAATACACAATATATACTATATGAAGTATATAATAATATACTAGTATAGTATATAGTATACTATATACTATATATATTATACTAGTATATACTATAGTATACAGTATGATGTAGTATACTATACAATATAATATAGTATATAATATATACTGTTCTAATATGGACAACAGTATTTTCCATCATAATGCAGGTTACCCCTTTCTGCTTATCGTTGTGCTTAGGGTGGATATGCTAGTCTGGGTAGAAAGAGGTAATTCTCTCTCATTTCAGTCCTTGACGTAACCATTCTGAAGCCTACCTGCCATCATGCTTGCACTGGGCAGGAGCTGACAAGAGTAAGAGGGATTGAGGGGCTTTCAAATGTCTTGAAAGATCTTGGGAATAATAAAGTGATGTGAAAAGATGGAGCTCAGGTCTCAGGTCTGGTAGTGGGAAATGATGCTGACAAGCGGTTACCCTACACTTGGATTTGGTGAGTGGGGATACAGTTCAGATCTCAGTAGACATTTCAGAAACTTCCCTTCACTTTTTCAAATTTAAAAGCCCAAACTACACGAAGCCTTTGGGGAAATTTTCTGCCTCTAGTATTCATCAAGGGCATTCTAAATGGTGAGTTTGATCCAAAACAATTTGTTTATTATTGTTATTATCCCTATAAATTGCTGATCTTTCTTCTATAGTTGATATTCCTGTTACTTTTGAATGTTAATTATTGAGCTTGCTTCAGGTTTTATGTGTAATGCATGTCTTAGGGATTTATCTGTGCAGTACTTAGCAATGGTATTCATTCTGTCCTCCATATTTGTTTCTCTTCTAATCTTGATTACAACCTGGAAGACAGATCACCTGGAATCACCCTACTCTGGTTCATTCATTCAAAAACATTTGAGTGCCCCCTATGAGCCCAGGAATGTGCTATGTCTTTGTTCAAGTTTATTCAGGTCTGTAAGTGTTTATTGCACATGCTATATTTGCTAGATACTGCCTTGATGAATAATGCACACTCTCTGGTCCAAGAAAATTATAATTTAGTTAGAAATAAAAATTTTCATTTTAGAACAAATCGTTTGGCCGTTTTGCATTGATACAAAATATGGATACAATTGCTTTGACTTGCTGCTTGTGAAAACCACATTTTTTTTTTTTTTTGAGAGAGTCTTACTCTGTTGCTCTGAGTGCTGTGGTGTCAGCCTAGCTCACAGCAACCTGAAGCAATCCTCCTGTCTCAGCCTCCCGAGTAGCTGGGACTACAGGTGAATGCCACCACGCTGGTTAATTTTTCTATTTTCAGTAGAGACGCGGTCTCACTCTTGCTCAGGCTGGTCTCGAACTCCTGAGCTCAGGTGATCCTCCTGTCTTGGCCTACCAGTATGCTAGGATTACAGGTGTGAGCCACCGCGCCTGGCCAGAGAATGTTACTTTTTAAATTCATTGCTCTGTTTTGCTTCTTTCTGAAACAGACTAGGTCTAATGTCACCTTCTCCTTTAGTATTTAATAAATAAGTATGATTTTCAATATACACAAATGTCTCAGGCCAAAAACAAAGGAACTTTGTCTTGTGTCCTCACAGTGGAGGATGTTGAAGGTGGTCATATTTTCTGAGATACTATAAGGGTTTGACTGGACACAAAGGAATGAGGCCTGGGTCCCAGCTGGACAGCCTAGGTTTAGTGTAAATATACACACCAATAAAATAGCTGTGGGGAAACTAATCTGTGGAAAATTTCTTTAAAGGAATGTAGTTTTCTTACTTTCAAAGATACCTAACAATGTGAATGTAGCAAGATAATACTGCCTACTAGAAAATCTAAGGAAATCTGCTGGAATGACTCAACTAAATAGAACTATGATTAGTTTACCACTTTTTTGTATAAAAAATGATGCTTCCGTTCATCACTTTTTTGCACAAAAAATGATGCTTCCAGATATTAATAATAACATTATAATAATAGCTTACACCACTCACTGAGTGTTTATTATTTTCTAGGAAATTTTCTAGATGCATTGTTAACTCTAACCCTTATAACAATCTACTAATAAGCGTATACTATTATATCTCCATTTTAAAGATATGAAAACTGAGGCACAGTGAGGTTAAGTATTAATAATTTGTCCAATGTTATGATAGTGGTGGGGCAAGATTCAAACTCAGGTGGATAGGCTCCAGAGACCATGCTGCTAAGCTTTAATGCCTCGAGTTTGCCTTTTAATTACAACAATATGAACATTCAAGGTTTTCATCTTGTTTTCCATGGTATTTTTCCTCCATTAATTCACTGAGCAAATCTTTTCTTTTTAGATTGTGAAAATGCTACCCAAGACACTATCCAGTTTATTAAAAGTTAAAATTAGCAGAGCCCAAATTTACAAATTGTAGGATAGGATTGTTTTTTATTGATGGTGGTTCATGTTCTGCAATAGTTATATGTATGTATATCTCTAAAATATTACTAAAAAAGCAAAAAAAGAAAAAGCCTCATGCATACACAAAAGTCCACAGTGACAGATTGGATAATTCACGATGATGTCTAATCCTCTTAGATAATGGATTATTTTCTCCCTGTCTTTGAATGTTCATACTGCTATTTGGAGTAGTGTATCCTCATTAACCCTTTCCGTTAGATGGTGGTCAACAATTATGCTTCTACTGCGCTTCTGTTCTCTCTCAGGACGAGGGAGATGATGGATTCAGCATAAAGCTGGCCTTCACTGTATTAGTAAGTAGCCTGACTGCTGTGCACATCAGGGTAACTTTCATGATACATAGAGGTAACACAATGGAAATCACAGTTTAGAAATCCAATTTATCTTGCTGTGAATAGAATTGCCTCCAATACAGATGACAATTAGGTTTGTTCCATAACACTGTTATAGAAATGTGACATTGAAAAACTACTCACAAACTACTAAAACATTCAGCTACCATGAGTTCATGTCATGGAGGGAAAAATGTTAATTCTACTTGTGTGAAAAAACATAAAAGGGATTTTTTACAAAGAGCAGCCACAAGGTCAGGATATGACTGCTAAGGTAATGAAGTGAAGGCTTCCCTGAAACTTTTAGTTGCTCATACATTCTATTAAAGATGCAAAATTCTGCTGATTCTTGTTTCTCAAAACCACTGGGGTTGCAGCTCAGTCACATTATAGATTAAGTGGAGAGTGATGCCAGCCTTTAATGTTTCCTCTGGAACTGCAGCAGGACCTGCCACTGATGCTCTTGGCCAGCCTTGGCCCTCCTCTTTGGCTCCAGCATCCTCCTCCTCCCGACATCACTGGTCAAGACAGTTCACTACTTACATCACTATATGGCAAAGCCCTGCAAAGCATCTTCACAGGCACTGTGAGAATAAAAAGGCCCTTGCTATAGAGAACTCTAGAAGTTCAAAACACTGAAATGTGGATGTTTTCCCATCCATCTGTAGGTAACCACACATCATAAGAAAATGGCTATAGTTTAACAAGATTGGACTTGGACAATTCGCAACTCAACTGTACATGTATTTATTGTTCATGTACAAGGTGCAAGACACTGTTTAGGGGGAGTGTGATATGGTGGAAAGAGCATCCAATCTGGAGCAGGACAGACTGGGTTAGGAATTCAAGCCCCATCTTTTACCAGCTGTCTGGGCTTGTGCAAGTACTTAATAATAGCCACCTTGCTTCTATGGTTATTGTGAAAATTATACTCTATGGATATAGAGTGTCTGGAACTTCACAAGTGTTTAATAATAGCTATTGTTTTTAGGCTATGTGGTGGTAAATAAAGATGAGACCTGGTTTCTACCTTTAAGGAGCTTCTTCTAGAAGGAGAGAGAAAACATGTACAAAAATACGTGTGCTTTAGGGCAGAAAGGATAAAGGCCACAAGGAGCTTCGAAGTGCCTTGTCGAGAGTGCTGTGGAGCAACCTGTTGGCTGAGATACTGCGACGACCTCCTTGCTGGTCTCCTTCGCTCCTGCCTTGCCCCCTGCAGTCTGCTCTTCATTCAACAGCCAATATGTTCTTTCTTAAATGCAAATCAATCACATCAATCTCTTGATTAAAATACTCCCATAGCTTTTCATTCTCTTTGGGATGAAGTGTTTGGTATAGGAACTCCTGTTTAATTCTCCAACTTCGTCTCTCTCCTTCCTTTCGCCTTCCTCATCCCCAAACATACACTGCATGGGTGAGCCCTACTAATCCTTTTTTCCTGTTCTGTATTAGGGTTCTATAGAGAAACAGAATCTATAGGATATATACATTATATATAATAAGGAATTGGCTCATGCAATTATGGAGGCTGAGAAGTCCTAAGATCTGCAGTTGGCAAGCTGGAGACCTAGGAGAGCTGGTGGTGTAGTTCCAGTCTGAGTCCAAAGTCTTAGACTCAGAAGAGCTGTTCGCATAAGTTCCAGTCTGAGGGCAGAAGAAGACCCATGTTCCAGCTCAAGTAGTCTGGCAGGCAAAATTCCCTCTTAATCAGCCCTTTTGTTCTCTTCAGGTCTTTTTTTGATCAGATGAAGCCCACCCACATTAGGGAGGGCAATGTGCTTTACTCAGTCTATTGATTCAGATGTGACTGCCATCTAGAAACACCCTCACAGATGCACCCACAATAATATTTTATCAAATTTCTGGGCACCCTGTTGTCCAGTCAAGTTGACACACAAAATTAGCCATCACAAGTTCCAAGTACAAGACATTTGCACATGTCGTTCCCTGTGCCTAGACTACTCTCTCGGTCTCCTGACTGCTGGTTCACTCCTACTGGCTCTTAGGTTCACAATCACATCTTCCAGACTGGGTTAGGTCCCTTTCCCGTGCCATCCCGTTCCCCTATTGTAGCATGCTTCTTTGTGCACTGTAATCTCCTATTTACTTGTCTCTCTCACATGGACTGTCAGCTCACAGCGAGTCAAGAACTTGTCTTTAGACTGGGCGTGGTGGCTCATGCCTTAATCCTAGCACTCTGGGAGGCTGAGGTGGGTGGATCATTTGAGCTCAGGATTTCGAGATCAGCCTGAGCAAGAAGCGAGAATCTGTATCTACTAAAAAAAAAAAGAAAGAAAGAAATTAGCTGGACAACTAAAAAAAAAATATATATATATATGCATTTTTTATATACATAATTTATATGTATATAAATTAGCTGGGAATGGTGGCAAATGCCTGTAGTTCCAGCTGCTCGGGAGGCTGAGGCAGAAGGATCGTTTGAGCCCAGGAGTCTGAGGTTGCTGTGAGCTAGGCTGACGCCACGACACTCTAGCCAGGGCAACAGAGTAAGATTCTGTCTCGGAAAAAAAAAAAAAAAAAAAGAACTTGTCTTTATTGCTTCCACAATATTTCCTGTGTCTAGCACATGACCCAGTATGTTAAATCACTCAATAGTTATTTATTAAATGAATGAATGAATAGACTTAGTGGAGCAGGTAGCTGTTGATAGGTGTCATAGAGGAAGGAAGATTTCAGAAAGAATCTAATACTCAATTGGGAAAATTAACAATAAGAAATACCAAGATATTCACCTTGGAATTAAGACTTTAGACATTTGTATAGTAATTCTGAAAGCCAGTGGTCATTTCCCTATACCAAAAATAATTGTTGTCATGAGGTAGTCCCCAGGAGATAAGGGGCTTTACTTTCATCATACTGGAAGAACTCTTTCTTTTAAATTTTTGTTATGAAAAAAATTCAAACATATAAAGAGGTTGAACATAGTATAATGAAGCTCCATATGCTCATCTTCAACAATTGTTAACATGCTATTATAGTTGTTTTTCTTTTTTTTTGTTGAAGAATTTTAAAGCATATCTAGGACAATCTGAAATTTTTTCTTTTAAGTAGTTCAATATATTTATACGTCTTTAAAAATCTGGACATTTCCCCCATAATATGCTGAAATAAAAAAAAATTTGGACATTTTCTTCATAATCACTATACTAATATAGAACCCGACACTATTAACAGTATTTCCATAATATCATTTAATACCCAGTCCATATTCGAATTTCCCCAAAGTGCCCTTTTTTAATTTTAACAGGTGATTTGTTTGAGTCAGAATACAGATAAGGTACATGCAATTGATTTGTTATGTCTCTTGATTCCTTTTACTCTACAATAGTACCCTTCCCCCCTTTAAAACACATGTCATTGATTTGTTGAAAAGACTGAGCTGTTTGTCATATAGAATATTTCTCATTCCGGGTTTGTTTGGTTGCTTCCAAATGATGGCATTTAATCTGTTCTTTTTTCCCTTGTATTTCCCATAAACTGGAAGTTAGAACTAGAGTCTCGATTAAGTTCAGGTTCAGCGTTTTCCACAAGAGTACTTCATAGGTACAGCTGGTTACACCATATTACATCACATCAGGAGGCACATGTTGTCTTCTAGCCTTAGAGATGCCAAGAGTGATCATTTGGTCCTTCTGTAGTAAAGTTGTATTTCCTGCCTAATGCCCAACAAGTAATCAGTGGGGTGTTACTTTGACATTCTGTGAATACCCAGTTATTGTTATCCTTTCACCTAATTGTTTTAACAACTATTGGTGGTTGCCCGAACAATTGTTCCACTAGGGGATGTGAAATGGTGGTTTTTTCCTAATACTGTAATTCCCGCTGCATTTATTAGTTGGAATTCCTCTGTGAAGAGAGTTTTCTCTCTCTCAATTAGAGCTATTTGGTGTCCTGAAATATAGTTTTTATTTTAAAGAAAGGCAAGAAGAATTCTGAATCCATTCTCCTTTGTCCTTTAAAAATAATTTCATTGAGGATTTTTATATATTCAGTGTATTCCAACCAATTGCAATCATTATTCTTTTTAATGCTCAAATTGTCTCATCTCTGGCCAGTGGGAGCCCCCTTAAGCTGGTTTCTGTGACCTTTTAAAGAGTCTCATTAAACTTTGATAACTTCCTTGTTTTCTGGAGCAACAAAATGTTCCAAGCTCATTTTGTCTATTTCCTGCTCCAGACATGCAATTAGAATCAGCTTTTTCCCTAAGGAGTCCTGGTTCCTTTCAGTGGTATGTAATATTTAAATCCCAAATCTGGTCAATAGGGATACTCATTACTGGGCTGTTATTGTTTCCAAACCTTTCTAGTAGACAAGAGCTAGAAAATGTGTATTAGAAAAAACCCATGAGTTTGTTCTGAAATTTCCAATTCAAATTTAACTTTAATAGGGTTTTTACTTAACTTAAAAAATTATATATTTGCCTCTTTTCTCTTCAGTGAAAGTCTTAATTCCTGAGAACAACATATTTTCATAGCTTTATCCTACTATATATACAAATATAAATAGTTAAAAATAGCAATAGCAATATTATTATGAACAATTAGACTACTGAATAAAGTTTAAAGTTTTTTTTCCCCTTAGAATATAACTCATTAAATAAATATAACCCAAATACTCTGTTTTAAAGTCATTTGATTATTTCTTTTCTCTTTGTGGTAAATTATCTTTTCTAATGACTTACACACCACCAATAATGAGTCCTCATTACACTTAGAAAAGCAAGGTTTTTATTCTAATAGACCTAATTCCAGTGGGGGAGGAGCACTAGAGATTAGAGTTGTGTTCTAAATTAATTAGTTGGAGCAACAAAAAACAGAGAAAAATCTGTTATGTAAATATGTGGTCACAATGGATTCTATCTTGAAGAAAGTTTTCAGGGAGTGCAGAATAGCAGATGAAGAATTTTTCTGCCAAAGTGAGTTATTGGGCTTCCTGGTTAATATAAGGCATCTGTAAATTCTTTCTTTTTTCTTGGGGGCGGGAGGCGGGGACAGTGTCTCACTCTGTTGCCCTGGCTAGAGTGCAGCGACATCATCATTGCTCCCTGCGACCTCAAACTGCTGGGGTCAAGTTATCCTCCTGCCTCAGCCTCCCAAGTTGCTGGGACTATAGTTGCGTGCCACCATGCCTTGCTAATTTTCTATGTTTTGCAGAGATGGAGTCTCACTCAGCCTGATCTCAAACTCCCGAGCTCAAGTGATCCTTCCACCTTGGCCTCCCAGAGTGCAAGGATTATAGGTGTGAGCCACCATGCACTGGCCTGTAAATTTCTTAATATGATCCCTTAGCAACCTATGGGCAATAACAGGTTTCCTATGATATCATCTACTTGGTTTTCAGGTCATTTCTGGGATAAGTGTATACTGAGCAGAGGGTTAGGAATGAGGTTGGGTTAGAACCAGAGAAGGAAGTTGCCTTTCACTGCTGTTGAAAATGAGGATGAAAAAGATGCTTGGTGACTCCACTACTTCAATAGTGTTTCTTTTGAGTATAGTTGGGGTAGGAGGAATGAAAGTGAAGTTGATTCATGAAAGGGAGACGGAAAGAAAGGGAGGAGGGATAGGAAGACAAAGATTATAATAGCTCTCCTCTGCTATACCAGACACTGTGCTAGGCATTTTAATTAATTTCAACGGCTTTCAGAATGCAAATCACTTTCACATGATTTCTTTAGAATGAACTGGAGGATGTGTATTATCGGCACCATTTTAGCAGAAGGTTTTAGCCTCTTCTTGGCTCAGGTATAACACAGTGATCTATTGAGTAAAACATTTTGCTAGTCTAGACATGTGCTTTGGGTTGAGGCTGAAACTACGTTTCTCAGTGTTTTTGTAGAGAAATAATTAAAAACATCAGTATTAGAAACACTTTTATTTTATTTCCCCTAACCTGTGGTCTAGGGCTTGTTACATAATAAGTGCTCAATAAATGTTTGTTGAATGATTGAATCACTCAATTACTTTTCAATCCTTCTAACCCTGAGATGGAATGGGGAGCTAGAAATATACTCATGAAAATTTTATACAGGCAAATGATTTATATAAGAAAATAAACTGAATGGAACTGCCATAAATGTTAAAATGAGCATCTACAATCTACTGTAGTAAAAGGAAACATCAGGAAAATCTGTGGATAATATAATAAACTTCCAGTGCTAAAAGGAGCTTTAGAAATCATCCAAATCCTCATTTTGTAGACGGGGAACATGAGAATCAGACATAACTGTGACTTGTGCCTAGCCACACCCCTGGGTATGGACAGAGTCAGCTGATTCCTTCATCCAGGTGCATATTCCACCCTTACATCACATGCAAAGTTTAACCAACGACAGAGAGTAGGAACTGACTTCCATGTTCTTTGAACTCCCTGTAATTACTTTTAGAACCTCGGCAGCAGTCATTTTAGGGCATTCTCTGAGATGACAATGAAGCCCATAATGCATTTCAGAAACCAAATAAGAAAACTCAGCAGATCCAAATAAGCTTGTTTGACACTGAGATTCAGATAACAGAACAAGGGACTAGACAGATGCTGCAGTATTTAGGGACATTTCTGAAGTGATGACATAAAGCTGTTGGGGTGTCTGGGAGAGAGTTAGTTTTCCATCCTACTGAGAGGTTGGATAGAATGACTGGTTCTGTTTTAAATTTCCCTCATTTTCATTATCGGGGTTTGGGATGGACAGTCACAATCTTAATGATTTCTGCTGGGGCGAGGGTGGAGGACAAAACTAATGATGTCACCAGAGAAAGCACACAGAGAGTATTTACCATCCTGAAGATCAGTCAACTGAAAATTTTGCTAGCATATCACTCCTAGGGTGATGAGCTCAGTGGGAGCTGAGAGTAGCAATGAGTTGTGCCAGCTACCCACTGAGGGTGACAGTTTAAAAACAATAGACTGAAAAATGTCATAAATTTGAACAACAACGAACTGCCTGGTGTCAGGGTTTAGAGATTGATGGAACTGGTGCCTGGAAAGCCAGATAGAAGGAGTGTGGAAATTCACACCATTTTAACATTCAAAATGTCCCTTGCAATGATTCATTAAAAGCCATATAGATATAAATGCATATTACGTGTGTGTATATATATTGTATACACATACACACACATGCATTATTTATATTGTTCTCTGTGTTTAAAATGTTCAGGAGCTGAAACTTGTTTGGAAATGTTCAGTCAAGCAAAATGTTTCCTTTTGCAATATGCGGTTAGTCTTGGTAGCTCAAGCTGCCTTTAACTTTCTTTTCCCTTTCTCCCTATGTAATTAAAGGTGAAGGGCAAGCAGGAGAGAGAGGGTTTTCCTTATTCTGGTGCTCTTGTATATGGTAGGCTTGGCATCACACAGCATAGATTATGATGTGAATGGTGTCTCCAAAAGCAGCACAACGAGGCTGTCAGTCCAATATTGTAGCCAGATGGAAATTTGGGGTTTGAAAGTGTTATCAGTTAGCTATTGCTACATGACATCCCGAAACTTTGTGGTTTAAAATATTAACCATTTATTATATTGCATAAGTTAAAGGGTCAGCTGAGTGGTTCTGCTGATCTCGACTGGGCTCTGGCATGCATCTCTGTGGTCAGTTGGTGGGTAGGCTGGTGGCTGGTGGGTCTAGGGTGACCTTGACAGGGACAGTTCATTTGTCCTCCGTGTATTTTTCACATCCCTCTAGCAGGCTTAGCTAAGGCGTGTTCTCATGTTAGTGGTAGTTAATGTGTGTTTTTTTTAAGCCTCAGCTTAATTAGGTTTTCCACCTTCTCATTGGCCAAAGCAAGTCACATGGCCAAGTCCGAAGTCAATGTGCAAAGGTACTATCAAAGTGTATGAATAAAGGAAGGTGTGAAAAACTGGGACTCTTGATGCAACCAATCTAACACAGAGAGTGAGTTAGCAAACAAAGACTCAGGCAGACTATTATGAATGTTGCTATGGTTTGAATGCCCCCTCCAAAACTCATGTTGAAATTTAATTAAATTTGTGATGGTATTCAAGAGGTGATTAGGTCATGAAGGTGAAGCGCTCCTTATTTATCCTCCTGATGAAAGGATCAAGTTTGGCTCCCTTTTTCTTTCTGTGTCATATGCTCTTGCCTTCTTTCCCCATGTGATGCCTTCTACCACAGATAACGCGGAATGAGGGTCCTCACCATATGCAGCCCCTTGATCTTAGACTTCCCAGCCTCCTGAACCACGAGCGAAATAAATTTACATTGTTTATAAACTACCCAGTCTGTGGTGGTCTGTTTAGCAGCAGAAAACGGACTAAAGCAGATGTCAATAGTCATTGTTGTTCAAGTCAGTAATGGTTTTCTTTGGAGTTTATATTTATTCATTCCTTCATCCATCCAACATTTATTAGGGGACTACCATGTTTAGACACTATTATAAAGACTGGGACAAACTTTGTGCTTAAAATGGTCCCCTGGTGGGACAGGATTTTCTTGGCTTCCTCCCCCCCCATCTTCTATTTCTTCTTCTCTTATCTCAGATATGAAGGGGATCTCTTATAAAACGGAATAAAGAGATAGGGATTTTGTTAGCATAATAATAAATCAAAAGCTTGCTGTATAAGGCAGTTTATGTTAATTTGAGAAAGATTGGAAAATCCTGAAGCCTGCTCACACAGAAACATTGACCCTCCTGGGTGGAGCTGGACTTGGAAGGAGGCAAAGGAGGTAGAAGAGGGACAAGCAGATCAGGGGTAGAGGATGAGGAGGGGGGAGAGATGGAGGAAGTCAAGAAAGATGGAGAGAGGGGGAGAGAGAGAGAATATTTAGATGCCTGTCTGAGGTGGACTGAATGCATTGAAGGGTGGCAATGTGGGACAGCAAAGATGTTTTCATCTTCCTCTGGGTTCCCTGTGTGTGCATAATTGGCTAATGCTCTTTGTAATGAGCTGTCCTAATGTTGTCTCCCAGACACTATGGGGGTAACTAAAACATTGCATTATGAGGGAATACGGAAGAGCTAATCATTTAGCGCTTTGTTCTTCCTCTCACAGCCCCTGACACCTACCCAAGCCCCTCTTCATCCTTTTCACGTGCCAGTCACCATCACCTTACTTTTGGCTTCAGAGGCTCCCCACTGACTTGGACCTCAATTATCAGTCGTTTTAATTCTGCCTTGTGTAGAATTCCAGAATTCTCATCTTCTTGATCTTTATTCCTCAACAAAATCCCCACATCCCAGCTCCCAGCACGTTACCTTGATTATGACTTCGTAGAACAGTTAGGGGCTCCCTTGAGCATTCAAGGTAGTGTGGCTACAACAGTACTATGCAAATAATAGCAACTGAACACTTATTAGGTGTGAGATCCTATTGTAGCACATTTACTTGTATAAACCCTATCTTACAACAATGCTATTGTTTTCCTTGTTTTACAGATGAGGAAATGGAAGCACAGAGTGGTTAAATAACCTGTGTGAAATAACGGAGCTGGTGATGGAGCTGGGAGTTGAATCCAGGCAGGCAGGCACAACTACGCTGGACAAATATGGCTATTTCTGCCCTCAGGGAGTGACAACACCTTGTTTTCTCCTCTTTTCATCTGTTACCGTAACCTCTCAGGGCTTCAAACACTTTCTGACTTTATCCATGCTTAAGAAAAATTCCTGGACTTTTCAAAGTTAACTATTTCTATGGTGTTTTAATTCCTGCCTTTACTGTTTCCCTCCCTCCTGACCTCACATCCTATGTGACTGTACGCTTTTCATTATCTTGGCTTTTACTTTTATCTTCCATCTCTCTGTCTTTGCTAGCTCCTTTCCCTCAGTAAGCCAACATGCTGAACACTAAAAAACCCAACTATCCTCTAATTTGTTACTTTCTTGAAATTAAAAAACTTTTGGATCTTTAATAATCCATCATGTGATGGGATCTGTTCTCCAAGGTCTCTGAGGACCGTACCTAGCTGGCTATCTTTCCCATTGTGTGCCTCCTTCGCTTCTCTGTGTACACTCTTACTTCTGTGATTGTGCTTTCCTGTCTCCATAACTGAATTTTACTCCTTCTCCTTATATCCACACATGGGCATTGTGCAATGTTCTGTCCCTTGGGCTTTTCCCTAATCTTTTTACTGTCTCCCTCAGTGATGGGGTGGGCCATATAACTGATTTCCTGAATTAGGACACTGCTGTTAGGGGAAAATGCTAAACTGGATGGGATGCCAGGGGAACAGGAGTAAACCAGGGCTGCAACCTTTCCAAAATCTCCCTCAGTCTCACATTTTCCAACCAACCCTGTGCTGGTGGTTTCTACTTACACAGTCCGGGCTTTAAGCTTCACACATCCTAAATCAGACCTTTCATCCTTTTTTTTCTTTTCTTATCATTAATTCCTGAATTCCCTACTTCTGATGAAGTTGCCATGTTGCAATGACTGAGACCTGAAAACCTGGAGTGATTTCTGAATACTTCCCATACACACCGTCCATGGCATCAGACTCAAGGTCTATCTATTTGGCCTTTATAACATCTTCGTTTTGATTTTCAATGTTGCTATTTTAGTTTAGGCTTTTATCACCTCAAGCCAGGACTATTTTGGTAGCCTGATCCCAACCAACTTTTTATTTATTTTTATTTATTTATTTATTTTTATTTTTTTGAGACAGAGTCTCACTCTGTTGCCCTGGCTAGAGTGAGTGCTGTGGCATCAGCCTAGCTCACAGCAACCTCAGACTCCTGGGCTCAAGCGATCCTCCTGCCTCAGCCTCCCGAGTAGCTGGGACTACAGACATATTCCACCATGCCTGGCTAATTTTTTCTATATGTATTTTTAGCTGTCCAAATAATTTCTTT
>CAUYSK010113689.1:0-16480 GCA_963575035.1 Avahi laniger
TCTTGCACATGCACAAATGTTTTTCAGTAGCCTTGCACTTGAAGGATTGCTTTGGTGGATGTAAAACCTTTGGCTTGCACTTACTTTCCTTGAAAATGCTTCTCAACAGTTGCCTTGTTATTTCTGGTGTTTTTTTTTTTTTTTGAGTCAGAGTCCCACTCTCTTGCCCTGACTAGAGTGAGTGCCGTGGCATTAGTCTAGCTCACAGCAACCTCAACTCCTGGGCTCAGGGATCCTACTGCCTCAGCCTCCTGAGTAGCTGGGACTACAGGTATGTGCCACCATGCCCGGCTAATTTTTTCTATATATTTTTAATTGTCCAGATAATTTCTATTTTTTTTTTTTTTTTTTTTTTTTTAGTATAGTTGGTGTAGCGCTCTTGCTCAGGCTGGTCTCGAACTCCTGAGCTCGAACAATCCACCCGCCTTGGCCTCCCAGAGTGCTAGGATTGCAGGCATGAGACACTGCGCGTGTGGCGTTCTTGAGAAGTTTGATACCAGCCTGTTTTTCTTATGAGTAGTTTTATCATCCTGCCTGGAAGTCCTGGTGGTGCTGGTAGTTTGTCTTTAAAGTCTAATTTTGCTAGGATATGTCTCAGTGTTTATTGTTTTGGGTTAGTTTTCCCAGGTATGTGGTGAGCCTCTTTTTTTGCCCCGGAAAGTTTTGTTGGATTATAGTTTTAAATAGTCTTTTGCTGTTTTTCTTTTTCAGAGACTCCCAATTATATGTGTATTGGCCTTCTTTGCCTCCCTTCCATTTTAACCACTTTCTCTTCTGACCCTTTCTGCTGTTTCTTATTTTCGTTGTCTTGGTTGTCTTTCTGCTTTTCTTCAGTGACTCTTACTAGATTTCATTTGATTCTGTTCTCCATGGATACCTTGTAATTTATTTTTCATTTGTGCAGTGGTTTTATTTTCAGTATTTTTCCTGAGTTTGATCAATTATTGTTGCCCTTTTCTTTCTCCTCCTCCTAATTCTTTTCCTCCTTGTCCTTCTCTCTTTTTTCCTTCTCCCCTTTCTGTTCTTAGTTTTTATGCCTCTCCAAATGCTTGTGTAAGCATATTTAATTCATCTTGAAGTGTTGTGTTAGATTTTTTTCCCCTTGTGCTTGTTTTTTGGGGGCACAATTTTCATTAGCCTGAGTTTTTTATTTGCATTTTATGTTTTCATGGTTGTATGGACAGTGTAAAACTCTTCACAGCCTTCTTTTGTCAAATCTCTTGGTAGTTGCCTGTGTTTTTAAGTTACCTTTAAATAAAGTTTAGTATTGAGAATTGTTTGGTGTTTTAAACATATTATTGAGGCCTCAGAATTGTAGGGACCAGAATTTTACTGATATTCTTGCCTGTAATTGAAGTTGTGAGATTATTCATGTTTGAAGAACAAACCAATGGAGGTAGTTAAGTCCTGGAATTCAAATTTGCAACATAGTCACTATGGAATATTTAATAGTTATTGTTACGTTGCATGGTAAATATATAGTAAGGAATTTATGTAATAACTATTATTTTTACCAAGCAAATACAAACATTTCACCTGGGATGGAATGATACTGGGATAGGTGTGGAGGGATTAGTGAAAAGGGAGTTTCTTTTCTCTGCTTCTATTTTTATACTCTGCTTTCTCTTTGAAGTTTTTTTCTCTATCTGATTTTAAGGGACTGTGATCAACTTCCAATACCTGAGTATAGAGGAATCTGTCACTGGAGATTCTACTTTTTATTATAATAATAAATACCATGTATCCTTATTTGCCAAGTTTTAAGAAATTATTACATAATCTCACTTAATCCTCAAAGTAATACTGTGAAGTAAGTGAGTACAAGTATTATCATCATATTGTCATCAGAAAACACCGAACTCAGAGAGGTAAGTAATTTGTGCAAGGGCTCACAGCTAGTTAAGTGTGGAGGAGCTTGAATTTGAACCCCAGATGTGTCTTATTCTTGTCTCTGGGCTCTATGTTACACTGTCTTTTTGGATTGTTTAGGTCTCTTGACAGAGAAGTCTAGAGGCCTTTGAACAGTTTTTTGTTTCTTTTCTTCTGCTAAACGGTTACTTTTTGTCTCTTTTTTCCATTCAGCTTAAAAAAAAAAAAAAAGATATAGGAAGCATTTGTAATTTCCTTTTAGGACCAGGTTTTAGGTCAAATAAACTGAGTGTGTGTTTTAAATTAAGAGAAGTTTTTTTCCCTCCCTGCTTATGTCTTTTCCCATAGCTGTCTGAGTGTCAGTCAGTTGGAGGTACACTTGGTTTAATTGGCACATGTTCCCTCGGAGTATGTTGGGGCATGGTCAGTTCTTAACCACATGGTGTGGATTACACAGGATACTTTGGCTGGTATAGCTTCAGACATCTCAGCGAATGGAGAAATCTGTGATTAATGTGCCAACAGTCAAAACTTCTGGAGATTAAAAATTTTGCCTCTTTTGCCTTTTTTAAAAAGAGATGCTTAGAATGACACTAGAGTGATGGGTGGTTAATAGACGATGAGAGATAGTATGCGATAGTTAAGTGTAGTTTTACTGGTGACCTTATGTTGCTCATCCTCTAATCTGTAATTTTCTTCTATAGAGTGGGAATAATAATATTAATTCAGAGTAAATTCTCATTAAATTATGAGCTAATACATAAAAAGTGCTTAGTATAGTGTCCAGGAGTAGTAAACACTAAATGAATGTTAGTTATTGTGCAAATACTTCTTACATACAGTAAAGAGAGAGGGCAGAAGTAGAATTTGGGGTCTTGTCAAGTTTCTCTGTTTTTTTGTTTGGGAGGGGGTGATTAAGTGCAATTTGTGTTCTAAAAGAGTACATCTTAGGAACTAAGCTGGTTTTCAAAGACCAATCAAGATGTGTTCTTCAACTGTCAGGGTTAGTTAATTCTCCTCTCTGGGCTCTGAAACTTTGTCCTATCAAGTACTCTTTTTGTCTTCTTTCAGAATTTAAATATCCACATGTCTCTCATCTTTAAAAGTCTTTTAGCCCATTTCCTTTAACTCCTGCATTTGTTTTCAGGTCTGTTACAAAAGAGTAGTCTGCTCTCATTTCTATCTATGTTTTCATCTTTCATTTATACACAGATTCAGTCTTTGCCCAGTACTCTTACGAAGCTGCTGTTGGTGAGGATACTGGTGCTTAATTCAGTGGACCCCAACCTTTTTGGCACCAGGGATCAAACCGGGTTCAGGGAAGACAGTTTTTCCAAGGGTATGTGGGTTTGGGGCGTGGGAGGGAGGCAGAGCTCAGGTGGTGGTGTGCAGCCCTCTTTTCCTGGGAGGCCACAGACCTGGACGGGCCATGGCTGGGGAGTTGGGACCACAGCTCCAATTGATAAAACTAACAAACCCTTTTTCTATCTTACCTTTCTTGACCTCACTACTTTATTTGACTAATAGTTGCTTTTCAAGGATACCTTAGAGTTAGTTGAGTTCTGGTGAAAGTGGGGCCTCCAGCGATGTGTTTTAAGTTCTCCCCAATCATACAAAGGAAAGCCTTTTTTTTAGCTGGAGCCTTCAAGGAGCTTGTAAAAGCAACTTGTCCTTATCAATTCAACTAATGAGAGGCAAACTCTGGGTAGCTCTTTTAATTTTCTAAGGACAGATTAAAAAACCTATTTGTGCTAAATTTGTTTCAACTCTGCGTATACTATCATTTGTTTTCTTTCCCCCCTTGTAGTTGTCCTAGAGCCTTCAAATAGAAATGTTTAGTTTTGACAGTATTAACAGTTCTTCTGCCTTACTGCTTACACATAACCTGTTGCACCAGTTTGGGTGTGGTGGCAGAAATTAATTTCTTGTGTTGTGGCAGGTTAGCTCTCTGCACACTTGCAGAGTAACAGGCTCCCTTTCTTTGTGGCATTTAATTTGAGTAGGAGCGTATATTTTTAGAAATTCCCAATTGGCTGATAATCTCCAAAATGAAGTGGTTTTTTTGATGCAGGCATGAAGATTTGGGAAGCCTTTTATAAAAAAAAATCCTAGGATTTTTCTAACCATTTAATCTACATTAACTTTATACTTCACCACTTAGGGGCAAAAGCAAATGATTTTTCCCTCCAGTCATCTGCAAGTGACTAGTCTATCATTTATTGTCCTCTGGTAAAACCACCCCGTTCACTGAGGTCAAATTTACCGCTAATCTTAATATTGTGAGAGCATTTCCAAGTTCAAACTTTATATAATTGAAATACAAATAGTTTCATGTCTCTTAGCTTGATACTTGTTTAAAAATATTAAATAGCTCCTTCCACATACTTTGTTATTTCCTTTTGTGATTCCAAGGTCATTCTTCTAAACCTAACTAACACTTAGGGTTATTGTCTTTGTAAGTTTTTTCTACATCTTCCTTTAGGCCTGAGCCTTTACTTTGTGAGACCTTTCTTACCCTGAGATCAGCAGCCTAGGTCCCAGGATAGTAAGTATTTTCCTTGCAGTTAGATCACAAATTCCTTTTTTTTTATAGACTTCAGCTCAAAATTCTTCTCTCAAGGAAGCCTTCCTTGGTGGATGTTTTCCAGTGATCCCCAGTCTTTTTGGCACCAGGGACCAGTTTCATGGAAGACAATTTTTCCATGGGTGGAAAAACTCCATGGAGTGGAGCTCAGGTGGTGTTGTGAGTGATGGGGAGCTGCTGTAAATACAGATGAAGGTTTGATTGGTGCAGGCCTCTGGTTCTTAAGTTTCATGGAAGACAATTTTTCCATGGATGGGGTAGCAGGGACTGGGGCCGGGGGAGCGGGGAAGGGGTGAGGCGGTGGAACCCTGTGGCGCAGTCCCTCACAGGCCGTGGAATGATACTGGTACATGGCTGGTGAGTTGGGGACCGCAGTTGTAGGCTTTTCCTGTAGGTGGTTTCTGAATAGGCTTTCTTTGGTTCTGGAAAGTTAATTTACCTGTTTATTAACATGATTGATTCTCCTGGCCTGGGATATTGCTAAACAACCATGTGGTTCCCCATTATCTGATGAGGGAATAATGTTGCAAGATTAATTTTTGAGCAGAGTTGAAGAGTGATACACAAAGTGAATAATGAAAGGATTTCATAAGAAGTAGGATAGCTGACAAATAATGAAGGTTGCTCAGGAAGAAGTAACAAGAATTGCATAGCAGGTGGGACACATCCAGCGAGTGGAGAAGCAAGCACTATGTTGGTGAAGGCACCACGACATGCATACAGGAAGGGTATGTCTTAGCAAGATAAGCAGTGGGCTTCTGATGTGAACAGAAGCCCACTCCTTAGGTAAGGAATGGAGGGTAGAGTAGTGTTTGATTAAGAGGTGCTGGGGGTCTAAGGATCACAGTTCTATTGATTGCCCTGAGATCTTGAACGAATTCATAGTCTTTTCCATTAGGTTTCTGAAGGAGAGCAATACAGTAGTATTACCAAGGACTATAAGTCTTTGTTCTGTTATAATAAAAACTCAACAGAGGGCGTGGTGACACATGCCTGTAGTCCAGCTACTTGAGAGGCCGTGGGAGGATGGCGTGAGGCCAGGAGTTTGATGCCGCTGTGAGTTATGATCACACCACTACACTCCAGCCTGGGCAACAGAGCCAGACTCCGTCTCAGAAAAAACCCAAACACCAAAACTCAATAGAGAGATTTATTCTTGATAATCTCTTTAGATTTAAGTGGATATTGGTGTAACTGAGGCAGGGTTTCGTAAAGATCAATTTTAACTTTTAATAGTATCAGCACCATATATTCTGCCTGTCGGTAGAATCTTTAGCTGAAGATTCTGGCAGAATACATGGTGCTGACCCTACTAAGAGTACAGATATCTGATCTAACAGTGCGTTAGGAGAGGCCAGTATATACATGAAAGCAAGGGTGTTTAGGGCTGCTATAATTTGGTTTTGTGCACACTTTTTGTCTAGGATCTCTAAATGTATGCCTTCTGTAGGACATTTAATTTGACAATGCTATTTACAGAACAAACCTCAACCTAGTAAATTAGCTAGAGCAGAGCCATACTGTAGAAAGGTATCTTCCTTTTCTGATGGACTAATTGAAATTGGTAAAAGTTGTGAGACTGGGAAGTTAATAGGTATGTTGGATATAACCACCACTGTTATTCTGTTGATACTTTGAAGAATAGTGGGAAGGAATTTAAAATAGAAATAGAAGGCCCTGTATCCATTAGGAATTTGTATGCCTGTCCTTCAAAAGAAATTTAACTTCATTTTGTCTAATAAGAATATATTATAGTAAGGTGCTATTGATGTTCAGTGGTATGTCATTACTGTGTCTCTAACTTGGCTTGCTGGACTCCTTTCTCAGTTTTTAAGGGATAGTTACTTTTCTGGTGCCTGAACAGTATGGTTTCAGCATCCCCCCAGGATAGTTCTTTTCTCAGTTATGGGTGGGAATGTTAGACTTTAAGTAAGTTAAAGGGACATGTTTTTTAAAAAAATTTGTTCAGTGTTCTTTGACAGTATTCTGTTGTAATTCATCTAAATGATTTATTTGCCAATCCAGTGACATTCTTCTTCCTAATCTGGCTATTTCTGGTTTGAATCTGTTAAAGAGGGCTTAAAAGTCGCTGTGGTGGTCTGCCTCTAGGTCTACACAGAAATATTTCCTAAAAATTTCTAAAATGTTTTGATAATCAATGATTTTGCTTGCAGTTTTGGATTTTGGTCTAATCTACTTTGGTAAGAAAGGCTTCTGGGATGGCCTGAAGCAGACACTTTACTTTAAACTTTCTTCTGATTAGTGATAAAAGTTTGTGAAGTTTTGGTAGGCCTGGGAGTACAGGTGTTTAAAAGTATTCTAAACTCCTCAGAAAACCTTTGGTCCTCGGTGGACTTGGGGATTCTTCCTGGGACCAGAGTTTAAAAACAGCAGCATGACTTTCTTTTGAAGGGTGGTGGTGGGGGGGTCAATTCTTAATGGAAATTTGTGAGATTTGTATGTCCCATACTGCATGGGTGCTCAGTAAGAGTGAGGGAGATAGGACCATGATAACTAAGGCAGGAAGATATTAGGGAACCCCATGATGGTAAAGAAGTTTGAGAGCAGTATGAGGGCTTCATCTGAATAGTTAGAAAATCAGGATTTTATTATAGAAGATGGGATAAAGGCTAAGCTTTTAAGGCAGGAAGTCAGGGATGGAGAAAGAGCTGCCTTTTCTTTAGCTTTTGCCAGAGAAGTTAATTTTGAGTTATTGAGGCATTGGGTGTCTTAGTGTACCAGTTTAAGAAGGTAGACTATTGCTTTGGGGTTTTTACCTCCTTTGGTTCTAAGGGACCGTGAGAGTATAAACCCTTGTTGAAATCACAAGTTCCCCAGAGTGACTACTGCAATTATAAACTATCTTTGTAATTATGCCATAGTATTAGACACATATGTGAATTTGGACTATAATGAATAACATATTAAGACTCAGGGATCCAGGCAGGACTTGATTCTTTGACTTGACGGGTCCATAACAAATACTGAGAAGATTTCCTTCACCATTTGATAGACAAATGTACACATAGAATACCTAGGCAATTGAGATAGACCCAGTAGTTTAGTACCTATAGCCCATGAATGTGGTCCAAACTGAGTTTTCCGAATAATTTCTTAGACAAGACATAGGTGGACTAACAGAACATATACAGAATAGATCCACTCTTTTTGTCACTCAAGGTAGAGATCAAATTTCTTCTCCATGTCTACCCATAAGAAACCAGATGGCTCTGAACCAGAAGAAGCAGAAACTTGTTAGAACAGAACAAACTCAGTGATGAAGTGCTGAATCACCATCAGAAGGTACCCAAAACTTGCCCAAACCAGGGCTTAGTAGATTCTCAAGTGTTGGTGGTTTGTTGGCTTCACTTGGCAGCTCAATCATATGATCTTTGTGGGACCTCCAAAATTGTTAAAGTATAAAGACTATCAGAAACCAAAGATTGTGTACTAAGTGAAAAAGCTTTATTTCTATACAGGGAACCTGATCTAGCACAAAGTCTAAGCAAGCAAGGGATGGAGAAATAGGGTAGGTCCCATCCTTGAACCTATCATGAACCTTCTTGTTTCATGTAAGACAAACCAAATCTTTGAATGTTCTTGATTGGTGATATCTGGGTTTGTTGGTTGGTAAGCATGAATTGGCTAGAGGTGGTCTGTGGAATATGTGTAGGATGAAATTATGACACCGAGCTGCCTCTGTTTTGTATGTGATATGTCTGAGTTAGGATTATGTTGCCTAGTCACATCTGCATTGGCATCAGCAGACTAGGTGGCCAGATCAGGGTTTCTCAGAGTTTAGTAATCATTAGGGTATGAGGATGTAGATATTAGGAGAGAGGTGGGTGTAGTTCTGCAGCTATATACTTTGGAAAGTGGTCTAATAGAGAAAAACGTCAGCTTGAATGAGTCTTAATGTTTCTCAACTCATCTGATGGTATTCTAATTATCTATTGATGCTTAGCAAACTATTTCAAAACTTAATTGCTTGAAACAACATTTGTTTGCAAATCTGCAATTTGTGTAGGCGGAATCAACTTGTTTGTCTCTTCTCCATTCATTGTCAGTTGGGATGGTTCAAAGGCTGGAGCCTATGTTATCTGAAGATTTATTCACTAATATTTCTGGCAGTTGAGCTGGCTGGAACCTAAGTTGGGACTGTCAGCTGAAATGCCTACAAGTGGCTTCTCTGTGTGGCCTGGGTCAGTTCCACCATGAGTACCCAGAGAGAAGAAGAAGTCTTTCTTTTTTTTTTTTTTTAATGTTCTAGTATTGGAAATCATGCAGCATCACTTCTGCCATGTTCTATTTGTCATAGCAGTTACAGAGGCCTGCGTGGTTTCAAGGAGAGGGGAAACAGACTTCCCCTTTTCATGGGGGAGTGACAGGGCTTGGAAACAGTTTGAAGGAATAGAAATATTGCTGTGGCCATTTTTAGAAAATACAATCTGAAAAGCCATTTTCTGATTTTTAAAAGGAAAACTATTTTAAATCATTGTTAATAGAAAATAATAAAGGGGGTGATGTTGGTGCTATTTACCCTCAGAATTTTTATGAAGTAAAAGTATTTTTGTGAAATTAAAATACATATTTTTATACTAAGGAAAAAGTTGACTAGATCCATTTTTCAACTATATCAAAGTTAGATACCTTAAAATAACTTGTTTTAATTTTCACAAAAGTACTTTATTAAAAATAAAATCTAATTTTGGAGGATTTTCCAAATGTGAAAAAGGTTTACGAACTAAAAATATTGCAACAGTAAGGCTTTTCATCATTTTTTTTTTACAGATTTTATTTAGTGTCTGCCATATTTCAGTCACTATGATAGATGCTTTTTAGGATACACAGACCTAATAACCTTTTGAAACAAAAATCCTCAATATTCTGCCCTTATAGGATAAGTGATCTGAATATTATAACTTATATAAAAGTGCTTATTTTTCTGCATTTTTCCAGTGGCCCAGAGAGCTTTCAGAGAATGAGTTTCTCAAGCTTTGTCTAGATACAGTGGATTTTATGTATAGGTTTGACTAGAGAGAGGTTTTTTTGAAATGACTCTTCATAGAAAATAATTTGGACATCAGCTTTAATCTAGAGGGTTTTTTTTTTTTTGAGGGGATACATGCATGTTCTTCATGTGATAGTTTAATGTTATTCCTAAATGTGTTTCTTTTTCTGTTTAGTTAAATCTAGAATACAGATTTTGTCTATTTTGTAGATTTAATTTTATGTATTTTTTTATGACAAAGGTTGTTTTCAGGTAAGTTTTTAAAACAGTCTTTCTTCTTTATGTTAATTAGTGATTTGGATAAAAAAGCCTGTGCTTTTTAAAAAACCAAGATGAATATGTGAAATAATATTTAGGTAAAAGTTCCAAAGTATATTTGAAAAACATGGATATGTATGACTTCTTTAATGAAGTTCTTAACCTAGAATCATTTGGAAGGGTTTGTGGATAAGCTTTTGAGTTTCCATAAACTCTTATAAATTGTGTGTAAATACATAGTTTTCATCAGATTTTCAAAGGGGCCTTTTACCATCACTATCTCATTACTCCCAAAAAGTTAAGAACTGTTACTTTAAGATCATGATTCTCAAAGTGTGGTGTGGAGACCATCAGCATCACCATCACCTGGGAACTTGGTCCTGGGGGCCCACTCTAGACCTACCGAATTAGGAACTCTGAAGCTAAGGCCCAGCAGTGTGTTTTGGTAAGCCCTCTAGAAGGAGATATGATGCATGCTAAAGTTTGAGAACCATGACTTTAAGGTGATAGAGTAAATATAATCTAACAAATACTAGTTCTACATATGTGGGCCTATAATCTACACTAATGTTAATTTGCTGGTGTCATTATAGAACAGAGATCTCTGTTGAATACAAAAGTATATAATGCGTATGTTCATGTGTTCTTATCTGCATAACAGTTTTTTTTTTTTTTACCAGATATCATTTTGATATTTAAGATTGGGACTAAAATTTGTAAACATTTCCACTTGTAAAATGTTAAGGATTTGGGGGTTTAATATTTGTACTTTTGGTTAAGCATGCTTTTGGCCTATGACAGTGATTTGGTAAGCATTGTGGATTACCTTTATCTTAATGAAGGTATTTTTGGTTGTAATAGAGCAATCCACTCAAACTGATTTAAGCAAAAAGAGGTTATTAGGAGGATACAGTTTTGGCACCCAAAGGACAAAGTGCAGCTTGGCTTTAGGAGAGACAGGATCCAGGAACTGGAAGGCCTCAGGAACTGATTCTGTGATTCCCAGAGACCCCCGAGAGCTGTTTAGAACCATCCTAAGTGGTTATGTTTCCTTCTCTGTAGTGGCTCTCTCAATCCTAGTTTCTAAGAGAGAGGATCTAACTGGCTTACACTGGATTTGGTAGCTGCTCATTACCTAATCAGCTGTGGCTGGTGGGTCAGGATCACGTACTACAAATATGGCCACAGATCACTTATCCTCCTATGGCTTATGCTGTAGCTATAGACTATATTTTATTGGGGTAGTACAATTTATTCCATTTTGGTATCCTTTTAAGGTTAAAGTAGGACTCTGTAGGATTATCTGACTTGCCTTTTAGTCAGTAGTGAGTTTTCATTGTAGCTCTCGTTTTCCTTATGGTAACTTTCTCTGGAAAACAAACCATTACAGATTATTTAGTTAATATTGTAATTGTATCATAGATACGAAGTTGTTCAATAGAACCACCCTATTATAATTTTGGCTTGTTTTGCATATAGTTAGATGGGCCATGGAAACGCGTCTTCAAATTACCAAACTACACAGATAAGACAATCTCTGTTTAGCTAAAGCTTTTTCCTATCTTCATGTTACAGATTTATAAACGGATATTGGTAGGTTTCAGATGCTTTATTTTACATACATACTAACTGAGTGTTTTGAGGGTATTATGTGCAAATTGGTATCAATAGACTTTTGGCACTTTCATTGTCAGTAATTTTTCTTCTGATGTTGATAAGGATTTGGCATTATGCCTTTCATTTAAAACTCTACATTGCAAGTTAAAATGGTCATTTGAATAGAACTTTGAAAAGGATAATGTAAATGGCAATATGCCATTATGGAAAGAATCTAGGAAATGTGACGTATATTCCTTTGCACTGGAAATTTTGCTGGGGAATACTTTTGGCTTGCAATAGAATAAGAGGGGGGAGCAATGGAAAAAGGAAGCCTGTTGTTTACTGAAACAATGCAGTAAATTAGACATAGTGATGTTAGGATAGGAGTCTAAACATGACAAATCTAGGCAGATTCCATTGGAATGGTAGATAATGTTGTGAACCCATCTTGAGTCTTCTTCTGGAGCCTCGAATTTCTGAGACTCTCAGTATTTATGATAGTTACTGAATGCCTACACTGTGCACTGTTTTCTAGACTCTAGGGATACAATGGAGATGAAAATTCAGTTCTTGATTTCATGGAGCTTAATGTTCTAGTGGGGGGAAGACCTTAGGAACTAAAGGGTTCATTGGCTTAACTGTTTATATTTGAAAAATGTGTCTTTATGGATGTTTCAATTTGGTAATTCTAGGGCTCCCTGGAGAAATGGCTGATTCCAGGGCCAGGACAGGGAACATAGAATATGAACCTAGAGCATTTTCTAGTGTTAGTATCAAAGTGCACTTCTTCTCTTCAAATGATGGAGGTATGTCAGAAGAACACAGGAACCAACTGAAGAGCTGCCAGTGGCTAAAGTTGAAATGATTTGAGCAAAAAAATAAAATAGTATTGGATTATAACCGAAAGTATAAAATAAATATTTGAGTCCATATTGATATAAATAAATGATCAATGAAGGATGTTAGACAAATTTCCCATGCAGAAGAATACCAAATAATTTATGTAGATATTATTCCACTCTTAAGGAGATAGAACATAACTAGTGTGGGCTGTGCAGGATGACTTCCTTCCAAAGAGAACAGTATGGAAAGGGGAAATAAGAGTAACTTTATAGTGGAGAAACCGGAGAAATACTGTTAATAGTTTAGCCAGGTCAAGGTTAATATCAACAGTGATATGTTGATAATTGGTACCCTTGATATGATATTACAAGAATGATCTTTGTGGTCTTCCAATATCCCATAAACCCAATCTAATCATGAGAAATCAGACAAATCCCATTTGAAGGGCATTCTACAAAATATCTAACCAATATTATTCCTCAGAACTGTCAAGGTCATGAATAAATAACAAGTCTGAGAAGGAATAGCAAAGTCTGAGAAATTATCACAGCCAAGAGGAGCCTTAGGTAACATGACTAAAGGTAGTATGGTATCCTGCATTTGGTAAAAATGAAAGAAATCTGAATAAAACATGAACTTTAGTTAAAAATGTGTCAGTATTGGTTCATCAATTGTGAGAAATGTACCGTATTAATGTAAGATATTAATAGGATAAATGGGTATGAGCTATATGTATTTGCAACTTTTCTGTAAATCTAAAACTATTACAAAAAAATTTATTAAATTTATGAATTCCTATTAACCCAGGAAATATTTCAAAAATATACAGTTATATAGAAATATTTTCTTATTATAAATTACAGTCCTTTTTATAGTTGCAGTCTTCTTTCCTATTTGTGCTAGTGGACTGTGTTTACAAGTGGACCCTATTTGGAAAACTAATTATCTCTGTCACTTTGCTCTATTAATAGATCATCAGGTATTTGAGTGAGTACAGTTTTTAGAGTCTGGAAGGATGCAGAAGACCTGGAAGCTTATGTTTGTTTACATTGTTGTGGAAACAAGGGCTAATAGAGAACTTTTTTTTTTTATAATATACCTTTCTATTGTGTATGAAATAGAAGGCTCAATGAGATCTGTTATTAGGAAAGAACTCCAATAAGTAGGTGGGCCCTAAGGGATGGGCAGTCAAAGTACTTACAAATAGTTAAGGAAGCTATTCCTAAAGTAAAGACTTACTAGGTTAAGAGAAGTGAGGAGTAAATTTCATTTACTATTTATCTTTTAGTTTGCTCATCCTTATATCTCATTAGTGGTTTTCCTAGGATTTTCATTGATTCAGCAAGTATTTGCATATTATGTTTAAGATATTATATAATCTATAGGAGATATAAAAATCACAACTTTTGTCTTCAAGAACTTTACACCTTAATGAGACAGAGGGCAAGGTAAGACATCACATGAATAACTTTAATACCAGCAAAATGAGAAAGGAACTGTAAGTAGAATGAAAGTATTGTTGGAGGTTCACAGGAAGGGAGAAATCAAAATCAGACTGAAATGGAGAGCTTTTTAAAAAAGGCTTCACATGGAGTTGAAGTTTGAACAGATAAGATTTTGAAGATCAGTGATTAGAATAATAGCACCTGAGGTGGGAGTAATATCATGAATAAAGACAAAGGCAGAAACATCATGGGCTTATTTGGGGGGACAAAGAGGATGAGCTTGTCTAGCGGCTAATGAGAGAGAAGGCTGGAATCATTGATACTTTTTGAGTGAGGGAGCTATCGAAAAAGAGGATGGAGCCTGAAGTCAACATGCTTAAGCTCATCTACTAGGTGATGGTGTGGGGTGAGCCACAACTCTGACTTGTAGTTTCCTTTGTTGTGGATGTTAGAATATAACTCTCAAGCTTGTTAGAGATTAAGCAAGATACTCTGTATGGAAGTTTTTTGGCACATTATATAGTACTCTAGATATATTATTTAAATGTGAACATTGGAAATGGAAATAGGCAGAGATATGTGATACCTGATATAATCTGGCAACTGCTTTACATGTGAGAAAAAGGAGAAAGAGAAGAAATTTGCTTTCTGGTTGATTGGAAACATGTGGTGCAGTTCATAAACCTAGGCAGGTCAGAAGGATGAAGAGCAGATTCACTAGGGAAGCTGATGAATTCAGTTTTGAGTAAGTATAATTGGAAGTGCTGGTGAGATATCTAAATAGGTTTTCATAGTAGGCAGTTGAACTGTGGGTTTGGAGCTTGGGAGAGGAGTAAGGCCAGATGTACCTATCGGGACTCACTTATCAGCATTTACTGAAAGCCTGCCAGGTACATGAGCTTTGCTGTGGACTGAATGTGTCCCCTTAAAATTCGTGTGTTGAAGCTCAATGCCTAGTTGGTCATGAGGGTGCAGCCCTCATAAATAGGATTAGTGGCCCTATATGAAGAAACACAGATGCATGTTCCCCCCTTGGCCATTCAGGGATACAGCAAGAAGGTAGCTATCGGCAAACAAGAAAAGAGGACCCTTGCCAGATATTGAATCTGCTAGCACCTTGATCTTGGACTTCCAAGCCTCTAGAACTGTGAGAAATAAATGATTGTTACTTAAGCCACCCAATCTACGGTATTTATTTTGGCAGCCCAAGCTAAGACAGACTTCTTGTCAGATTATGAGATGACCCCTCGTACTTGCTCTTAAGGCGGATTGGCTTTCTCAGCCTGGTGGATTAGTTTAGTTAGAAATTTTAGAGTAGAGTAATAGTAATAGCTAATATTTATTGAGCACTTGCTGTGTACCAGGTACTGTTCTCAGTGTTCTTTGTGTTTCAATTTGTTTAATCTTTAAAACAACACTATGAGGTGGCTCTTAGTATCTTCACTTTTACAGATGAGATATTTGAAGCAAAAGGACGTTAAGTAGTTTTTAGGGTCACAAGTTAATAAGTGGTATCACCAGTTTCAAACAATAAGGTTTCCTTCTCTCGATGTTCTGATGAAGAAAGTAAATTGTGTGGTTTAATTTAGGTATACTGTATCCACCTTATGAACACCCATCAGTTATGAATGAGTCTGTTTTAGTGAATCTATCCAGTAGAGGAGGGGATGAATGAGTCTCCAGTAGCAATAGCTAGGGTAGTGTTTGGTCTGCAGACGGCATAGGAGGTCTTTAAATTATAACAAATTTATGAATGGAGAACAGTACTTTTGTGTAGTTTTATCCTCAAATTGGAGAAAAGAATTCACAGAAATACTGGTTTAAGATATATAGCCGAAATGCTTTCAGATAGTTTCTCAAAATAATGGCCTTCATAGTATACCTGCTATGTGCCTAGAGTATATGTTTTACATATATCTCATATTGAATTTGGTACTTGGCTTTAGCTGAAGCTTTTTATTTTTAAAAAAAAATTAAGAATTTTTTTTGTGGAGATGGTTATCTCACTATGTTGCCTAGGCTTATTCATTTAAAAAGTACATTGGTCTGGGGCCAGATACAGTGGCTCAGGCCTGTAATCCCAGCACTTTGGGAGGTCAAGGCAGGAGAATTGCTTGAGCCCAGGAGTTCGAGACCTACTTGGGCAACATAGCAAGATCCCATCTCCACAAAGAAATAAAAAAATTAGCTGGGTGTGCTTGTAGTCACAGCTACTCAGGAGGCTAAGGCAGAAAGATTGCTTGAGCCCAAGAGTTCAAGGCTACAGTGAGCTATGATTGTGCCACTCTACTCCAGCCTGGGCAACAGAGTGAAACTCTGTCTCAAAAAAATGTTTTTCTACTTGTTTTGGAAATTTTTTTGACCAGAATCTTCATGTTTGTTGAAAAATTTTTTTAAAAAGTAGTTACTTTTGGCCGTGCATGGTGGCTCACGCGTGTAATCCTAGCACTCTGGGAGGCTGAGGCGGGCGGATTGTTTGAGCTCAGGAGTTCGAGACCAGCCTGAGCAAGAGCGAGACCCTGTCTCTACCAAAAATAGAAAGAAATTAATTGGACAGATAAAAATATATAGAAAAAATTAGCCGGGCATGGTGGCACATGCCTGTAGTCCCAGTTACTTGGGAAGCTGAGGCAATAGGATTGCTTGAGCCCAGGAGTCTGAGGTTGCTGTGAGCTAGGCTGACGCCACGGCACTCACTCTAGCCAGGGCAACAAACTGAGACTCTGTCTCAAAAAAAAAAAAAAAAAAAAAAAATAGTTACTTTTAAGGCTGGGCGTGGTGGCTCACCCCTGTAATCCTAGCACTCTGAGAGGCTGAGGTGGGAGGATCGCTCAAGGACAGGAGTTCGAAACCAGCCTGAGCAAGAGTGAG
>CAUYSK010113692.1:0-74129 GCA_963575035.1 Avahi laniger
AGGTTGAGGCAGGAGGATCGCTTGAGCCCAGGAGTTTGAGGTTGCTGTGAGCTAGGCTGACGCCATGGCACTCACTCTAGCCCGGGCAAAAGAGTGAGACTCTGACTCAAAAAAAAAAAAAAAATGCAATTTAAAGCCATCCTAGGGGCCATGCACAGTGCCTCACACCTGTAATCTCAGCAGTTTGGGAGGCCGAGGTGGATGGCTTGAGGCCAGGAGTTTGAGACCAGCCTGGGCAACATAACGAGACCTCAACTGCAAAAAAATTAAAAATAAAACATTATCTGGCGTGGTGGCTCACGCCTGGAGTCCCAGCTACTCGGGAGGCCAAGGCAGGAGGATCCCTTGAGCTCAGGAGTTTGAGGCTGCAGTGAGCTATGACAAGGCCACTGCACTCCAGCCTAGGTGACAGAATGAGACAGATCTCTAAACAAAATTTAAAAAGCCACCCTACAGTGCCATTTTATCCCTGCTAGGTCAGCCCCCGCCCCCAAACATAAAACGACAGTATCTGTTGCTGGCACTGTTGCGGTGAAGCGGGCAGGCTCCTGCAGCCCTGTCAGCACACGTGGAAACAACCTTTTGTAAAAGCAGAAAGGCAGCTTGTAGCGAGACCCGGGAAGATATTTCTTCATTTGGATGCCAGAAATCCTACACTGGGGAATTTATTCTAAGAAAGTGAGTCGTAACAGACAGACGCGCGGCACGCAGGTGTTTGTTTCTGCCCTGTGATACTGGGAGCACTCTGCACACCCCGCCACAGACGCTGGCATGGGTACTGTCAAGTATTGGAATACCGGGGCACCCTCCAGGTGACGGTCCCCAGGACCACAGGAGCTAGAAAGTGACGGGCTGCCGGGTGCAGGGAGAGGCCTGCTCCGTCTGGAAAAGGTTTGTTCTTTTTCCTCCTCCTGTCCTTCCGGAGTGGGAAAAACAAATGGGAACGTGTTTGGTGGTTCACGTGGATTCCCTGCAAACCTCCGGAGAAGTGATAAACAGACCTTTGCATCCTGGTGCTGGTTAATTTGTTTTCAATAGGTTTCAATCAGTTACGTGTGGTCTTGGGGAAGGGGAAGTGCACCAGTAATTGGCTAAAATAAATCACTCGGCACTTCAAAAGCAGCTCTCCGCTGAGATGCGCGCAACCCAACCTTCGATTCTTAATAAACAGGCACGTGGGTTCCCCCTCCCACCGCGCGCCCCTCCCCGAGCTCCATGGGAACCCACGCCGAGGGTCCGGGAGGAGGGGCACAGCGTGGCAGTGATGGATTTGGCCGCGTTGCTGACGGCACCGGAGTGGGGCGTGGGACCCTGGTTCCACCTGCCCCTCCCCCCACCCCTTCCCCCACCCCTCCCCCCATATCAGGGTTCTGTGGCCGCGGAGACAAAGTACCGAAACTGGGGGCTTAAAACCACAGAAATGTATCCCCTCGTGGTTCTGGGGACCGAAGTTCAGATTGGTGTCCCTCAAGGCCCTGGGGGGGGGATCCTTCCCTGCCCTTTCCAGCTTCTGCTGGTAGCCGACGTCCCTGGTGTTCCTTAGCTGCGTCACTCCGGTCCTCGCCTCTGTCAGCATGTGGCCGTCTCCGCGTGTCTGTCTGAGTCACTTCTCCTCTTCTTCAAGGACCCCGGCCATGTGGGATTTGGGGCCCACCCTCCTCCCCTGTGACCGCTTCTTAACTGACCAATCCGCAAAGACCCTATTCCCAAAGAGGTCATGTGCGTGGGTACCGGGGTTAGGGCTTCAGCGTACATTGTGGAGGTACCAGTGCAGCCAACAGCACCCCCTTTTTGGCGAGGGCCACCAAGACGGGCCGCTTGCTGACCAGTGCTGTCCCTCTGCCCTGGTGGGGGGGCTCGGAACGGGACTTGCCCCCTCACCTGCTCTCCAGCACTTGGAGATGAGATCTCCTCCTGAGGAGTCACGTTATTTCTGAATTTCCACCACGCCCTGGCGGAACCCTCGTCTCAGGGCGTTTCACCTGGGGGGTGGGCACGAGGGGCGCGGAGGCGGTGCGGGGGTGGTTGCCCTGAGGGCAGAGCTCAGCAGTGGAGGCTGCCGTGCCCGCCCAGCACTCAGCATAATCGTCCTTGGGCCTAGACCAGTGGGGGCTCAGCGGGGACCCGGATGCCAACAGGGACCCTGGCAGCAAGATCCAGGAGGCGGGCGTGGGTGGCGGCGCGGGTGCTCGGTGGGGTCTGCGGGTGCTAGGCCTGAGGGAGGCAGCCCGTGCCAGGTGGACCAGCCGCTGAGTGGGGGCAGCTGGGGTGCATGGGGCCGAGGGAGCCTCGTGCCCCGTGGTCGTGAGGGTCTGGGTTGTGCGCGGACGCTGATCCTGGCAGCTGCTGGCAGGTGGCCAGGCCCCCTCCCGACTTCCCACCGTGGGGTAGCAGAACTTCCCGGAGCCTGTGCCGTGCTCGACCCTGTGTGTCCCGGCCCATCTGCTCTAAGGGCAGCCCCCCAAGGGAGGAGGTAGGACTCTTCCTGCCTTACCACGGGGGAGACTGAGGCTTGGTGGGTCAGGGCACCCGACGTCAGGCAGAGAGCGGTCTCCGCGGTTCACCGCGCTCCACAGACACGGACAGGGCTCCCACGGAAACACCTTCCCTGGCCCCAGCCGAGCCTCCAAGCTGTGGTCCGAGTTCTCGGCCGTCTGCTGTGGTGCCTGCGGGGCCTCCGGAGCCACGAGAAGGTGGGAAGGGACGCTGCGTGGTCCGCGGTGAGTCTGGGGCCGAGGAGCGAGCTGGGCGGGGGCGTGTTCCCCGCATCCATGGGGCTGAGGAGGGCCGTGTGCAGCCTGGCTTGTCCAGGGGTCCTCCTTGAAGCTTGAATAAGGCCAGCCTGGGACGGAGACACGCAATAGCCCCGGGGGACCAGAAACAGGAAGTGAGGTGACACAGAGCCACTAGTTGCAAGTCAGGCCAGCGCTGTCCTCAGGGAAGGTGGAGTTCAGCCAGGTACGGCGTGGTCTTGGATGGGAGGAGGGTCATCGGGGGAAACAGGATGAGGGCTGGAGGGTGGGGGGTTAAGGCAGCCAGGAGAGGCCCCTCCCAGGGTGCCACTCGAGCTGGTGCCTGAATGAAGGGAGCAGGAAGAAACGGTGTGGACACTGAGGGTAGGTGTTCCAGGCACAGGGAGCAGCAAGTGCAAAGGCCCTGAGGCTTAAGCCCGCCTGGCCCATTTGCACAGCAGCGAAGAGGCCACAGTGGGAGGAAACCACTGGCAGAGGACCCACGAGGCTCTGGAGCCAGGGCTTTCCTTCCCCAGTGGCTTTCCGTAGCATCCGGGGTCGCCGTGTGGGTGCCTCGGCCTGGGCCTGCCTGCCCGGGTGATGGGGGAGAAGGAGCAGGTGTCTTCCTCTCAAATTATGGCCGCCTAATGAAGTACCTCGTGCCTTGCGAGAGCTCCGGGGCCTCCCGCTCTGAGCCGGGTCAGAGCCTGCACAAAATTACAGCTGTACGACACGGCCAGGGGAGCGGGGCTCGCGGCCTGCCTGTAATTACGGCCCCGGAGCGCTGATTGCCGCAGTCCAATTAATTAAACACGGCAGCGACCCAAATTATGATCCCTCGCCTTGTACCGAGCAGTATTTTTAACCTTAACTGTCGAGGCTGAACTTAAATTTCCTGTCTGGACAGAAGTGTCACCCGAGGGAGAAGGAGGTGTTGAACCAAAAACCTCACCGATGACAGACCCTGTAATTAGAAACTGTAGTGTCCCCGAGACTGGTCTTTAAAACTGTCAGAAGCCAAACGGCCGTCATCTGATACGAGGCTATCATTACCCGTGAACCTATTAGCTGCAGGTAAATAACATATTATGCTGGGGACAGAAAGCAGCCGGGTTGGGGAATTCGCTGGCGCTTAATTAGGACCGGCGGCGCAAAAGATGGATGGTCACCCTTCTCGCTTCCTTCATTAGGAGGGAGGGTCAGGTGTGGCGCTGGCTGCGGGAGCCCAGGCTGCTGACCCTGCAGAAAAGCGCCGTCCCCCGCCGGCTCTCTGCCCCCCGCACCTCTCTTCCGGGCCTGAGTCTAATGCTGATCCCGACGGGGCGGCGGGAGGACCCCACGAGAGCACCCCTGGGATGGAGGGAGTGTGGGTGGAGCAGGCGCCCCACTCAGGGGAGGGCATCTGGGGGGCGGGGTGAGAAGTAGGGGTACGGGTCCTCCCTGGGGGCCACCCCCAAAGCCCGCGGCCCTGGGAGGGTGGATGTGAGAGGGCACACGAGGATCTGCAAAGCCTGCTGGGAACACGCGGGTTCAGGCCTCCCGACCCGGCTCCCCACTGCCCGGCGACTCATGGCCGCGGAGCCCTGATCCGGGGTCTTCGCAGACACAGAGGCCGGGCGCGAAGGCCAGCTCCCGTCCACGGGACAGCTGTAGGCGGAACGGACGTGTGTCTTCAGACTGACGCGACGGCTATGTTAGGGTGTTTCCAGGTAACGCTCGGTCAGCCCTGCAGCCCGTGCGTTCGCGAGTATCTGGGCCCAGAACGAGAGGGTCCGATAGTGCACGAGTCAGTTCACGCAATACTGAGTGAATTTGTCTGCCGGGATGCCCAGGGCTGCAGGTGGCAGAAAACCTTGACTCGGATTGGCTGGAAGGATCCGGGGTTGTTAATGTCTCAGAACGAGGGGCGCAGAGGTAGGGTGGTTAGGGGGGCTCCCGCCAGTGAGCAGCATCCTGAGGCTTGTTTGTGGGCACACGGCGAATTTACAGGAAGGTGAGAGTCTGGAAGGACGTTGTTAGACGGCTATTAAGTCGCTGGACAGAGAACTCCCCATGTACCCAGCCGCCCTACTCATCAGCACCTGTACATACGTGCACATGTCAGTGTCACCCGAGGCCTTTCTGCCACCTTGGAGGGAGGGCCACTGCCAGATCAGCTGCCCCTGAGCCCGGGAATCCTGCCTGGGTCTGACCTTCTGAGGCCACACGTCCCTCACCTGAGCCTGTGACGGCGCCCACTGCTCTGCCTGGGGCCCAGGGAGGGTCCTGGTGATGGTCCTTGCTGTGGCTGCTCCTACAAAGATGGATCTGCACAGCGGAGCCCAGGCCCTGACGGAAGTGATTTTAAGGGCACTGCTTTGGCGTCAGACCACCGGTTTCTAAGCCACTGTGCCGTCTACATGGGTGTTCATCACTGTGGACCAGGACGGTGGCGTATTCCATACGGGGGCTCATAGGTAGGGCAGGGAATGTGGGGGGCACCTGCTCAGGGTCTGGCATACAGGTGCCCCTAACGTGTTATCGTGATCATTATCACCTAAAGGTCTCCAGTTCCTGTGCAAGTTCTGAGCACCTCTTGTATGCCAGGCTCCCAGAGGGCTCCACGCCAAGGAGCTGGCCCACGGACGCCAGCCGTTTTGGGCCATTCTGTGGCGGAGCGTGTGTTCTGCGGGAGTACCGTCCGACAGAACTTTCTGCGTTGATGCAAACACGTTGTGTCTGGTCCGTGACAACTGCCCCCCGAATCTGCAATGTGACCAGTGCTACCAGGAACAGAATTTTTCGTTTGACCCTATTTCAGTAATTTAAATAGCCACGAGTGGCTGCCTTACGGATAGCTTGGGTCTCTAAGGACACGAGGGAGGAAGCGGGCGTGTCTGTCGGCCGGGCACATGGGGAAGGCTCTGCAGACAGCGGACGGCATCCCAGTGCGCCGGGGGGACCAGGCGGGAAGAAAGGGCTGTTCCAGGAAAAGGGGACAAGACCAGCAAAGAAGGAGCTGGGAAGGGCAGGGCCTGCTAGAGATCAGGGGAACTTCTGGAGTGGCCAGTGCACGGGTATGTTTGGGGGCTGGAGAAGCACATTGGCCCAGATGGGGGACCTTGGAGCCCATTCTAAGGGGCTGGCGCTGTCGGTGCATTGTGACCTGGGCGGGGTGGTGGTGACAACAGTAACTGCTGACACGGTTAGCTGCGCCAGATGCATTTATTCCTTCCTTCATTTGTTCCTCAGCTGTTCCGTGAGCTCCTGCTACTTGCCTGGGGGCTGACGAAGCCTTTGTTCTCCCAAACCTCACAGCTCCCTGAGGGGAGAGCGCGCAAAGGGCCCGGCATCCGCACGACCACCCTCTCCTGTTTCCGGACTTACCCATGCGCCGCAGTTCCCTCCCCGACAGCACCTACCCCTTCCAAGGCACGGCCGGCCGGGATTTGCAGGCGCGCCGCCCCACGCTGGGAACCCCCAGCCCCTCCAGCCCCGCGGCCTGCGGCCTCCCCTCCTCTCCTGCCCCTCGGCGAAGCCCGTGGGGCCGCAGTTTTCCCCAGCTTGTCGTGGTGACATATTTGGTCGGCTTGGCTGTGTGGCTGGGAAGATCCATCAGCAGGCGTCCTCGACACTCGCCGGCCCCGAACCGCGTTTTAATTTGCCAGTCTGTGGGTTTCCTGTCCACGAATTCATCTGTATCCGCGTCAGGCCAGATTGCCTTTGTCCTCCTCTGCCCACGATGCCTCCTTCGCGGGCTGTGTCCGCAGCGCCCCGCTTACTGGGTATCCGGTTTGGAAATGCAGCTGGGGGTCGTGGTAAACAACCTCAGGCGGCCAAATCCGGGTGTTTCTCTCCCCCTGGGGCCTGGCCAGGCTGAGGTCAGAGGGCAGCTGGGCGTGGCTGGGATTCCAGTTGGGACCCGGGGTTGTTTCTCTGTACCAAGCGGGGGCTGTCCCAGTCTGCGGGGGATGGGGGGTGCCGTAACACCGTGCCGCAGCCTGGCACCAACAACAGAAATCTTTTGTCCCACAGGTCTCGAGGCCGGAACCCTGAAACCAAGGTGTCGGCAGGGGTGGCTTCCTCTGAGTCCTCTCTCCTGAGTGCGCAGACACTGTCACTCCTCTGGGTGTCCAAATCTTATTGCAGACACAAGTCCTATTAGATCAGGGCCCACCTGTATGACCTCATTTCGCTATAATCACCTCTCTAAAGACCCCATCTCCAAATACAGGCACATTTGGGGATCCGGATGTCAACACGTAATTTCGGCAGGACACAAATCGGCCCACAACGGTGTCATTTTCCTTCTTTTCACTCTTCAGTTGAAAGCGACATACAGTATTAGGAAGGTGTGGGCGTTTCAGTCAGCCGAACTCAGGAGGGAACAGAGTGCGACCAGCCCCAGAAGCCCCTTCTGGCCCCTGGTCAGTGGACCCCCGCTGGTGTAGCCAGTGCCCCGACGTGTAACCCCATCAGTTAATTTTTCGGAACCACCGATGTTGCAGAATGACTCAGGGTGACGCCCATGTAGCTGCTGCTGTTTCGGCACCACCGGGGGCCGAGCAGTGAGTTGGGACCAGACGTGGGGGGAGGCCGGGCAGCTCAAGAGAGGCGAGGGCCGTGGGGGCTTCGTGGGGAGCCCCGGCGTGGCCGGGCAGGTGTCATGGCGGGGCCGGTGGCCTTGTGAGTTGTCATCTGGCTGCCACTGCGTGGACACACGGCAACAGTCACCCAGAAACGCAGCCCCGAAGGACAGAGGCCACCCCTGTGAACTCCATATGCTGAAGGAAGTCGGCTTGTTGGTTTGTTTTTCTCTAGCGAGTGAAATTAGCAGGAAATGAATAGGCTGTTTGTCTTTTACCTGTAGCTGGGGCCCTCGAACTTGACATTCAGGAGAACGGTTCTTAAGTGTCTGTGTGCCCTGCCTTGTGTCGGGTCCTTGGGGAAGTGTAGACGTGACCGTTGCGGTCTCTGTCCTCAAAGAGTTGCCTCTGGGAGCGTGTGGGTGAGCGGGAGCAAGTGGCCGACTCGTCAAGGGCAGTGCCGATCACGGGTCACTGGCTGGTGGGGTGCGTCAGATACGTCCAGCAGGGACAGCCACAGGCCAGAACAGCAGGAGCGGGCTCCAGCCAACACCTGGAGGGAGGGAGGAATTGGGTGGCCTCGTGCAGGGCACAGCACAGAGACAAAGGCTGGAAGGCTGGACCGAGCAGGGTCACTCGTGTGAGGGGGAGGTGACCTGCCTGTGCCAGGAGAGCAAGGGTTTGTGTGGCATTCACACACAGGAGGGTGGCTGGAAGGACTCAATCCATGCCGGGGGCACCTCTGACGGCCGGGCTCTGGGAGGGATGGTGAGAGTTCTGGTCCTGGGAACAGCATGCTGGTGGGACCAGGACAGGGTCAGCCCCCGAGGCTGCCAGGGCCTCACTCGGTTTCCCCGCAGGGCACCAATACCGAGGCTTGTTTATCTCAGCAGCCCAGAGCTCCAGATGTGGTACACAGGGAACTGGGTCAGAGCCTTCCTCCGGCGGTCACCAGCCTCCAACTCTCCCCGCTGGCCCCTGAGCGGGAAGGGGCCGTGGTCCTAGTTCCCCACCTGCAGGGAGTGACTGCTCCAGCCTTGGCCCCGGCCCCCGGCTACAGCCCCGGGTCTGAGCTCCGTTGGGCTGGCGTTCCTGGGCCCTCCCCTGGCGTCAGCTTGCCTGGCGTCTAGTGGGTGCCTGGTGAGCGTGTGAGTGGAGAAAGGAGGGGTGTGTGCTGGCCGTGCAGGGCGGGGAGAACAGTAGCAGACCCGCCAGGCTGCGGGGGCGGGAGGCACGTCCGCCATTAAGGGGACACCTGGTCTGCCTGCCCGTCCCCTCCCCGACCGCGTTCCCGGGAGCCTGGTGCATGAGGACATACACGCGTGTGCGTCCCTTCCTCCCTCCTCAACCAGGAGCTGCGGGAGCCCTGGAGGTGTTTGGAGTGAGACCCCCCCACGCCCTGATCCCTTCGTCCCCTGCAGACGGTTCCTCTGACAGAAGCTGACAAGAGCCATTTCCAAGATGGATTGATTCAATTTAGCACAAATTTTTGCTGGATTTGGTGACGTATGGCTCCCTGTTGGAACCGCATCGAATGTGACTCCGAAGAGAAAGGGTTTATTAGGCCAGGCAGCGCCGAGCAGGTGGGGCCCGGGGGGCCGAGCGCCTCCAGCGCTGGGGCCATCTCGTGTGCCCTCCCCGGAGCCCCCACGTGTCCCCACATGCCCCCGGTTCTCCCGTCATTAGGGGGCCGCCTGGCTGTTCAAAAGGAAAATGCTTTGTGAGCCGGCTTTTCATTGTACTCCAGGGGCTGAATTTCCATTTGATTCCCAGAAGCAAAGTTTTGCTACTGCCGAGGACCCCACTGTGGGAGGCCCAGAGCTAAGACTTCTTCCCTCCGGGCTGATAAATTCTTAATGGCGGCTGCGTCTCCAGCAGTTGCTGGGCTGGCCCACTGCTCCCTGAGTGCGTGTGTGTGTGTGTGTGTGTGTCCATGGGGCCGGCACACATCCGCCCCACCGGGGCACACGGCACCCTGGCAGCCCGGCTTGGTGTCTGCAGCTGTGTGCGTGAGAACAGGCCGCGGACTCGGTGCCGCAGCAGGGGCGACGGCTGCTTCCAAGGCTCGCTGCTGGAAGGAAACCGCGGTGGGGGGAGCCCCGCCTTGGTTGGGGGGCAAGACCCCGCATGTAGGCGCACGTGGCTTAGGCCTTGCTTACGAGCCCTCCCACGGCTCCCACCCAGGGAGGATGAAAGTCAAAGTGGCCACCAGAATGACAAAGCCCCCCAGGATGCCCTCAAACCTCCCCTCCTGCCCCCCCTCCCCCGGCACCGGCCTCCTTGCCGTTCTGTGAACCCGCCAGACGCCGCGGGCTTCGCTCCTGCTGTTCCCCTGCCCGGGAATCTCTCCCCCGGTCTGCACGGGCTCTTGCTCCTGGCTCCTTCAGCCCTCTGTTCAAAAGTTCGTTCCGCCACGAGGCCACCCTTGACCGCCCTGTGGAAATTAGCGCCCACTTCCTCTCCTGGCTTCGTTTTACTTTCCTTTGTACGTGTCTCTCTTTAACCGTGTATCCCGTAATCTCCGTGGGGGTTGGGGCGCTGTCTGTTTTCTTTGCTGCCGTAGCCACGGTGCCCAGAACGGCGCCTGGCACTCAGTAAATGCCGGGCAGGTGGAAGAGCTGCCGAGTGAGCGCCTGGCTCGTGGTGGCATCTGAGCTGGACGTGGAGAAGCAGGAACCTGGACCCACTTCCCCTTCGCGTGTGTGGTTGGCTGCAAATGGCCCCCAAAACACATCCGCACCCTAACTCTTGGAACCTGCGCATTTGACCTTATTTGGAAAAGGGGTTTTTGCAGATGTGATTCCCTCAAGGATTTTGAGATGGGGTGGTCCGGATTATCCAGGTGGTCTAGATGCGATCGCACGTGTCCTTAGGAGAGGGAGACAGAGGGAGGTTTGAAACGCACAGAAAGCAAAGACTGGAGTGATGTGGCTACAAGCCAAGGATGCCTGGAGCCCCCAGAAGCTGGCAGAGGCAGGAAGGACCCTCCCCTAGAACCTTCGGGGGAAGCGCGGCCCTGCCGACGACACCTCGATGTCAGCCCAGTGTTCTTGATTTCCAGCTTCTGGCCTCCGGAACGGTGGGAGAATCCATTTCTGTTCCAAGCCACCCGGTCTGTGATGGTTTGTTACAGCGGCCACGGGAAGCTCACAGAGTGTCTCACGCTCTCAAACGCCACGTGCGGGGGAGCTCTGAAGACAAGGCCAGGGCCCCCACATCCTGGTCGGTCTCCCTCTCCCCAGGAGGACCAGCCTCCTCCCACCGCCCAGAGGTCAGGGTCTCTGTGCTTGTGGGCGGGGACGTGGGGAGGGCGGACACAGTGGCGGCTGAGAGAGGCGGGGAGAGAAGCTGTGCGGGGCGTAGGGGGTGCGTCCTGCAAGGCCACGCCGGCTCGGCCCCGCCGTGCACATCGTTAAACCTTAGGCTCAGTAGAGCCCCCTCAAAACCAGGCCTGGAACCCAGAACGTTCCTTGGAGTTGTGACCCACGAAGGAATTGGAGTAGGCGACCAGGCGGGTGGCCGAGCAAGGCTGCCGCACCCCAGGGCAGCATCTCGCACCCAGGCCCAGGTTTGACCCCGGACTCGCCGCAGCTCCTGCGAGCCTCTGACAGCTGGTGCCGATCCCCGCGCCCTGGCCGCTGTTGGCCGTTCGTGTGCCCGGGCGGAACCCCAAGCTTCAAAGTGGCCGTGTGCCGTCCAGCCCCTTCCCGGGATTTTTCGGGGGCGGCTTTTGATATGTGCGGTGTTTGCTTCCTCTTCTTTTGAGGCAAACGGCTGATGGATGGCTTTTCATCTCCTACTTTGAGTAGCTGTAAGAGCTACTTTATATAAACATCAATTACAGGCACGTAATAAATTAAGGGCCCCTCACGCCGCACACATTAGAGTCCACTCCGATATCAAAGCGCGGCCATCACCGGGGGAACGGGAGGGCGGGGGCTGATTAGCTGGGAGATGTTGGTGGAGGCAGAGGCTAATTTAATTGCAGATCTGTAGAGGGTTGAGGACGGAGGGACCCTGATCTTGCCCGCTTGTCTCCGGCCTGGCGAGTTGCGGGGTCGGTCGGGTGGTGGTCGCTGGCCAGGCCTCCTGAGTCTCAGAGGGCCACACGTCACCTGACCCCAAACCGCAGCCTTTGGTACCTGGGCGTCACCTTGGGGGCCTCTGAGAGCCTCTGAAATACTCCTCTGCCCTCTCCGCTGCGGCCGTGAGCTGGCGTCGTCCTGTTAGGGCCACCCCTGCCCCCACCCGATCGCTCCGCTGCAGGGTCCATCAGCCCCTCTGGGCGGCTCGGCAGCCTGGCCCAGCGTGGACCCCGAGCCTCGTCCTGGCTCCTGTCGCTTCTGTGTCCTGCCTCTCCCTCCGCCAGCTCAGAGGTGACGGCTAAGCGTGCGCACCCTGACTCCAGCCTGCCGGGGTTCTCGTCTCCCCAGCTTGGCCATTTGCTGCTGGGCGGCCTTGGGCCGTGTGCTGAGCCTCTCTGTGCGCACGTTTGCTCCTGCATTGTGTGGGAAGAACAGTCTCCCTAAGTCCTTGAAACAGCGGCTGGCACCCACGAGCTTCTGGAAGCATTAGTGGTTGGCAGCAGCTACCGTGGGGGCTCTTCCGGGCTGACCTGTAACGATTAAGTGCCGTGGTACTTTCCACACCGATACACAACTCTCCTCTCTCCTCCCTCTCCGCTGCCCCTCAACCTAGAAACGCACCCCCCAGGCTTCACCAGCCGGGCCTTTCCTCGTCTGCCAGCTTCTGGAAGGACTTGAGGGGCCCCTGCTGCCTCGAGGCCTCAGGCCCCCACCTCCAGGCAGCAGGAGCAATCCCCACCTGGGCCCTGCTTTCCTGGGGCCCCTGCGTTGCCCATCCAGTGCCTGGCCCCTGGCCGCTCCTTTTCTCTCATTTTGCGGACGGGCGGAGAGGCCCAGGTGGTCCCCACACTCCAGGCATCAGAATCCTGGGGGGGCGGGGCATACCACGGGAGTTGGGGCCCCACTGGAGTGTCTGATTCCACAGCTGGGGCTAGAGCCCCGGAGGCTGCATTCCTGCTGCCAGGTGATGCTGCTGCGGCGTGGGAGCCCCACTCTGAGAACCACTGCACTTGGCATCTCTGGGGGCTCCTAAAAACAGAGAAGACCCCAAGCTCCCCAGGTGATTCCAGGGTGCAGCAGGGCTGCCTAGAGGCCTGGAGAGAGAGGGAGGCCGGGTTGGTTCCTCCCCACACCTCCCCCTGGAAGGGCCCCCTGGGCTCCTCTTCTGTCTTCCCCACTCTCATCTTCCCTCCTCCCTCCTGTCCCCACATCCTGTTGCGTCCCAGGGGAGCCGGGACCCAGGCCATGACTTCGGGCAGGAGCCTTAGGGCTTCCCTGGAAGCAACCCAGTGTGCCGCCCCATTTCCCCTTTGTGGGACCCCCCGCACCCTCTGAGTCCTGCCCCCGGGATGCCCCCTGCTCTCAGCCCCCCTCCCCCCAGGGCAGCTCCTGGGAGAAGGGAAGAGGCAGTGAGGCCTGGCAGGGGGCAGGCTTGGCTGTGCAGCCCCCGCAAAGGCTGCCAGGCCCCGGGGCTCCCCACACAGGCAGCTGAGCCCAGAGGTCCTCCGCCCTTTGTTCCCGGGAAGGGCTCCTGGGGCCAGAACCTCTTCCTACAGGGTGGAGATTTCCCGAGTCCAGATCACAAGTCCGGGCTGTCCTCCTGCCCCTCCAGCGGGACGGGGGTCAGGGCCTCAGTGGGGGGTTTTGGAGCCCCCCCCAGCCCTGCCAAGCAGCAGCCTCTCTCCCTACTCCCTGCAGGGACCTTGGGAGCTGGAGGCCAAGCTGATGAGTCAGAGGCTTGGCAGGGATGTGTGTACACGTGTGTATCTGTGTGTGCATGTGTGTTTGCCTGTACACGTGTATGGGCGTGTATTTGTGTATCAGTATGTATGAGTGTGCACGCATGTCCCTGTGTGTGTATGCATGTGTGTACATAGGCACGTGTGCACGTCTGAGCATGTGTGAGCATGCATATGAGTGGATTGTGTGCATGCGTGTGTATAGAGCATGCGTGTGGGTACGTGTGTGCACACATGTGTGCACGTAAGCATGTCCTATCTGGGGGAGCTCAGGAGCCAGCCTTCCTGCTCCCAGGGTGCTGCGCTTTGATGAACAAACGTTGCTGTTTCCCAAGCGGCATTCCAGCTTTCTGAAGTCAGTTTCCATCCAGGGGCGCCCAGCCCATCTCTGCCCCAACCCTGTCCCCCGGGGCCTGCACCCCAGCCTGGGGTGATGCCCAGGGAACCAGGAGCTGCCTGGTCTCAGCCCACGCTCCCCCCATGACCCTCATGGCCCCCTTGCGCCCAGCCTCCTCCCACCAGGCTGCCGTACCCGAGGGGTTCATCAGTGGCTGTTGAGGAAGGAACACACCTGCTCCTTTTAGCTGCCGGGCCTGGGGTCACCCTGAGAGTCTGCGGATGAGAATTGGCAGCAGGCGGGCGGAGGGATGTGGGGGAGGGGCAGCGGCTCAGAAAAGGGGGCCAGAGGCTCAGGCTGTGCTTTCTCACGGCCTCGGGGTACAGGGGCTGGGCTGGGCCGGGCAGTTGTCTGTGTGTGGGGAGACCACCTGAACAGGTGTGGGGGCAGGAGATGGAGATGTCCCCTGGTTTTCCAGGACCCCCTGTGACTAAGCTGTACAGAGGGGAGCCCAAGTCTGTGGTGGGTGAGGACGCTCTGGAACTGATGACAGCACTCTTTGGGGGTCCCCCAGCTGGGCCGGGGCACGGGGACCCCGCACATGTGGACAGGCCCTCCAAGCACCAGGGGCAGGGAGGGCCCACTTCCTCCTGTCCCTTCTGCAAAGCCCCGAAGCCCACTTTGCCCCAGCAGCTCTGCAGCTAGCGGGCGTCCCACCCCCACGAGGACTCTGCCCCTGGCCGAGCTTTCTCACGTCCGGGCACACGGGGACACGCAGGGATGGGTGCAGGGAAGAGACGGGAGGAGGAACAAAACACTAGCGCCCGGTGGCTGGCAGAGGTGCCGAGGGAGGCCTGGGGGCGTTGGGCAATGCGGCAGCCCCAGGTCCTCGCTTGGCTTCACTCTCGTCCCTCCTTCCTGCCAGGGCCTCCCCAGAGCTAGGGCTGTGGACCCTGCCTGGGGACGGGCCTTCCCTTGAGCTGTCAGGGCACCACCCCAGGGAGTACTCGCTCCTGGGAGGCCTGAGGAAGCAGGGACGGAGCTGGGTTGTGGTCTGGCTCCGGCACCTGTGACCGCAGGACCTTGGGCGGGCTGCTGTCTGTCCTCTGTGACAAGGAGACGGTGCTGGTGGCCACCCACAGGGGTGATAGCCGGGATCGTGGAGCATGGCGCCCGGCCCCAGGGCTGGTGGATGTTTCCACAATGATTAGACATTCTCTGGGACTCGGTTTCCCCAGCTATAAAACGAGGCGGGTAGACCAGCTTCTCTCTCCGAGGCCCCTCGCCCTTTCTCTGCCTTGATTCGAGGAGCTGCTGTGATGCTCGCAGCGTTACCCTGATCATGGGGTGGGGTGGGGGTGCGCCTTGGTTCTTGCTGTTCCTGGCCGGCGAGGGCTTCTGTCTCCACCGGGGGGCAGGGGCCAGCTGGGGACACAGGAAGGTGGCCTGGAGTCCGTGGGCACACGGGGGCATCTTTGTGTGCTGACGGGAGATCAGATGGGGTGTCCTGAAACATGTGGGGGCCTGGGTTCCAGCACAGCCATGTGGCCTCGGTCCCCTTGCCCAACCTCCCTGTGGCACAATTCCCTCATCTGTGAAATGGGGCCACAGGGCTGGCAGTGCCAAAATGGGCTCATGCACATAAAAAGCTTGCAGAAGATTCCCCATCCACGTGTGTTGTCCTGGAAGTAGGTGAAGACATCCGTTAGTGGGTCTGCCGCCCAGAACCTTCCACGCGGAGCCGATTGCCAGGACAGAGTGAAGACAGCTGACCCCGCCCGCAGCCCCCGCCAGGCCTCTCCACCTCCAGCCGAGCTGCTCTGCCTTTTCCTCTCTCCCTTTTTATCTTGCCGCCAGAGCATCTTGCGGTCGGTCATTCCATTTCATTTCTGGTCTTCGGAGGGTGATATTTACATATTAATATTTTCCGCGGGGGCTGCACGGCCGAGCCAGTGTCTGTGGCCTCGGCGCGGGGAGATAAAGCGCCGCGTGAGCAGCGCGGCCGTGCAGGGCCTCACATTTGCCCCGTCAGCATGTGGTACATCGCCCGACAACTGATTTAGCGCCCTTCCCTCCCTCCGAGGTTTATCTCTGCTCACAGAGGACGCGCTCTTTGTGCAGGGCTCTGCCTGCCTGTCACTCTGCTGCCTGCCCGAGCCGGGCGCCGGGGCCGGGGCTCCTGGCGGGCGCGTTAGCCGGAGCCGGGCACGGCCGCCTGCCGCCGGCCGGGTTATCTCTGCCCTGCAGACGCTGCTGGCCGTGGCCCCGCCGTCCCCAGCCACCCAGACGTCTGTGACTGCAGGTCCGCATCCAGGGCGGGAGGGCCTTTGGCTGTGCCCGGTGGGCGAGTTTTCTCTGGGTGCGAGGGTCAGAGGCAGAACGGGGGAGGTCCCCGAGCAATGAGGATGCCCTGTGGACGGGGCAGGTCACCGAAGGAGCCACGGAAAACGGTGGCAATGCCCTGGTGGCCGGGACTGTCTTGTGTGCTGCATATGCCTCAGCTCCTCAACCGTGACGCAGTGAGGCGACCATCCTATTTTATGCCAGAGGAAACTGAGGCACAGGGAGGGGAAGTGACTTGGCGAGTGTCACACAGCTGGGAGCTGAGGCTGGGCTGCTGAGGTGGCCCCAGGGTGGGCCACATCGAGCTTTCAGTCCCAGCTCTGCCTTAGGCCGCCTGTTGCCCTCTCTGTGACAGTTTTCCCTGCTGTACAATGGGGACAGGAGCACACAGTGCTGTGTCTCAGACCTGGATGAGGCTCCAAGTCAGTCTGTGAAACCAAAATGTGGTGTACGGTGGCCTTGTCTTAAATCACGCAGCGTGCTGGGGACATGCTCTCGTGTCCACAGAGCAGCCGCTGTGTGTTTAGGGCCCGCGTGGGATAAAAGGACCCGTTGACTGATATCATGCACGACATGGGCACCTGGCACTGCAGGATGGCCACCAGGAAGCTGTCATCTCTTGACCCAGCTCGCACACCCAGGGGCCCCAGCACATCCCCCCTGCATCCCTCGGCTGGCCTGTTTCTCTGCTCCCCAGACCTGGATCCAGGCAGGACCACGTGGTGTCTGGGAGCACACGCTGGACCTGCCTGGGTTTAGTCCCAGCCCCTCCCTCCCTGTGTGCGACCGCAGATCATTTCCCTTTGTGTGCCTCAGTCTCCCCTCTGGGCAAGTGGGATAATGAAGCAACTGCCTCATAGCGATCTGTGAGGGCTGAATGAGTCACTGTGTGTCAAGTACTTGGGAGCGTGTAGGTTCTGGGCGTTTGTAAGTGTTTTCAGCTATGACCTTCCTCACCTTCACCACCCTCATCATCACCATCACCATCATCGTCATCACCACCATCATCACCATCATCACCACCATCACCGTCACCATCATCACCACCCCCATCACCATCATCACCATCACCATCACCACCATCACCATCATCACCACCCCCATCACCATCATCACCATCACCATCATCGTCATCACCACCACCATCACCATCACCATCATCACCATCACCACCATCACCATCATCACCTCCCCCATCACCATCATCACCATCACCATCACCACCCTCGTCATCATCACCATCATCATCACCATCATCACCATCATTATTACCATCATCACCACCCCCATCAGCATCACACCACCCTCGTCATCATCACCATCATCAGCGTCACCATCGCTGTGGTTGTTGTCGTCATTCATGACCAGGGAGCCTGAGTGGTCCCCTTCCCTCCCCAGGCCGGAGCTCGGGGACTCCGGAAGGCCTGGCTGGGTGAGGAGTCGGGAGGGGCCTTTCTCTTATGCCCTCCAGACTTGGGAAGGACCCCCGAGGCTTGCCCTGGTGACCCCCGATGCTGGGGCACACAGGGAGGCCAGGGACCCTGTCTTAGCTCGGCTGCTGTAACAAACTGCCCTTGAGTGGTTTGCAAACAGCAGACGTTTGTTGCTTACGGCTCTGGAGGCTGGAAGTCCAAGATCAAGGCACCAGCAGATTGGTGTCGGTGACATCCCGCTTCCTGGTTCGTAGATGGTGCCTGCTCACTGTGCCCGCATGTAGTGATGGGACAAACAAGCTCCCTTGGGCCTCTTTTGAAGGGCACTAATCCCTCCCATGAGGGCACTGTCCCCATGACCTAATCACCCCCAAAGGCGCCACCGCCTAACACCATCACCGGGGGGGAGCGTTTCGACGTGACTTTTGGGGGGACACAAACATTCAGACCATAGCAGACCCCCAGGACGTGAAAGGTCTCAGGAAGGGCAGGATTTTTCCTTCCTCTGAAGAATCTTCCGGACTCTGCTTCTATTTCTATTCCCGACTGTTCAGAGGCCAGGAGCCCCCAACACCTCCCCATTCCATTCTCGTTTTATGCCGGTGGGGGAAGGGCTTTGGGAACAATGGGGCGGGGGCGGCAGCCAGCACCTTGCTGGAGGTGGCCTGGCAAAGAGACTGGCCGGGCAGGTCTGTGCCAGGCTCGAGGAGCCCCTTGGAGCCCAGTGGGCCAGCTTGTCCGGGTTCCTTAGGGACCAGTGGGTCACAGCAGAAACTCTGATCCTGGGGCTGCACCCCTTCAGCAGTGGTCTCGGACCCCCGGATCGCTGACCACAGTCCCGCAGTGGTTGCTCCGAGATCAGAGGTTGCCGGGCCTGGGCCTGGACACTGGTTTTCTGTTTAGATTTAGGGACATGAACCTCAAGAGCCTCACTAGGGGTAGAACCCTACCCCTGCACTATGTCTTGCACTATGTCTCACCCTACTCGCCTTCTCGGATGAGGAGCCAGAGCCCGGAGCAAGTTTATGGTGCAGCCAGCGCTGGGTCCCAGGCTCCTGCCTCGGGCCCGGTGCCATCCTCGCAGCCCAGCCTCCCGGGACACCCTTGGCCCTCCCTCCTGCCGGGTGCAGAATCAAGAGGCCTGGGGTCCAGGCCCCACCTTAGCTGCTGCGAATCAGCTCTGGGCACGTTTGGGACCTCTGTGGACCTCAGTGTCTTCTTCTATGCAGTGGTACCGCTGAAGTCCCCTTCCCACTTGGGCATCCTTCCCCATCAGTCAGGAACGTGTGTTTGCAGTCTCCCTGGTCGTTGGCGTCGGAGGTGCAGGAGGGGTTTCCAGCTCAGCCCTGGAGGAGCCGGAGTGTGGTGGGGCGGGCAGGGGCCCAGTCGTGAACTACAGCCATCCCCGAGACGGGCCTGTAAAATCCAGGGCGCGCTGGTGCCCAGCCCAGGGGGTCGTGGAGGGTTTCCACATTACTGCTTTAAGATCCTCCGCTAACGAGGGCCGGGCGGTGCTGAGTGTTCCGTGACTGAGTGTGCCCGCGAGAAGCTGGCACCGCGCACAGAAGCCAGCGGCATCTTCCAGCTAGGAAGGTGGCAGGGAACCAGCTTCCTTCCGGAGCCTCTCCTGGGCCTTCTAGAAATTCCAGAAGTCCGCATGGGACAAGGGTGACTGGAAGCCAGGCTGGGCACTGCCAGTGGGTGGCCTCACCCTCTCTGGGCCTAGGGGTTACTTGAACCGTGTCTGGGAGGGTGGCAGCTAAAAGGACTTAATTAGGCAATTGTCAGCCCCCCACCTGGCCAGTCTTGGTAAATGCCCTCCCCGTCTCTCCCCACCCCCGTGCCCTTCCCCACGCCTGCCCAGGGCTGCGACGGTGCGCAAGACAAGCGCGGCCCACCCGCGCCCCCTGCCCCGGGACGCAGCCCTCCCTTCCCTCTGCCGGCCCGTCCCTCCCCGCTTCCTCCCGGGTCACCGCCGTGGGTGGGTGTCTGTGTGCTGGGCGTGCGAGCACCCTGCGGTTGTGTGGGTGTGAGTGTGTGGTTGTGCCGTGCTGTGCGAATGGGTGTGTGTGCACGCACATGTGGCTGTGTGTATGTTGTGTGTGTGACCGTTGTGAGTGTTGGGTGCATGTGGCTGTGCGGTGTGTGTGGCTGCGTGTGAGTTGCACATGTGTGACCGTGTGTTGCATGTGTGACTGTGAGTTGCACGTGTGTGTGTGTGTGTCCCAGCTCCAGCAGAGCCCCCTCTCCTGCCTTTGTGACGCCGTCTCTGTCCTCCCTGGCAGGAAGGTGCTGGGTAAATATTTGTTGACCAGCTGATGAAACAGCCTCTGCGCTGGGGGGAGCCGGGACTGCCTGAGGAGCTGGAGCCGATGCAACTCTGGGGGGGAACAGTGAGGGGCGGCTGGGCCCCTCCTCTCGGCCGCCTGTGCCCAAGGGCCTTCCGTGGGTTCCAGTGTCACCCCAGGCGGGCTCCCTGGGCACCGGGAGGGCTGGAGAATTCCCAACCCCAGTCCTGGGTGTGCCAGTGCCCCGTCTCTTACCCCGGGAGGGCCGGCCCCGCCCGCCCTGCTGTCAGTTCACCACGGCTAGTGGGACCACGCCAGGGCACGTGCACACGGCATGGGTCCCTGGGGGCCTCCAGGAGGAGGTGTGGGGCTCAGGAGGCCCAGACCGAGTGGGGTGCAGAGGTGCTACCAGCCCAGGCGGGGCCGGGCTGCTCACTCGGATTCCCAGCTCACTGAGGGGGCCGTGGGTGACACTGTTTCTCAGACTCCGCGTGTGTCGGCCCTGGGCCCTGGCTCCTGTGCTAAGGGGCTGGGGCCAGCTGCTGCGAGCAAAAGCCCCCCATGCTCCCCACTCCCTCTGCATCCTGCCCGGGTCTCGGGGTGCAGGCACCCACATTCCGAGGCTCCCCAGCCTGACTCCCGCGCTGGTGGCAGCCTGCAGGTGGCGCGCGCTCTCTGGCTGGTGGGTGGGGGCCGGGTCTTTGCCCTTTGGGCGTCAGCAGAGGAGACGGGGGTGGGGAGGGGTGGTAGCTCAGACCCTGAGACGGGATCCTCCTGGGATGACATCCCAGTCACGCCTGCTGCTGGCTGTGTGGCTTCAGGAAGGAACGCCGCCTCTCTGGGCCTCTGTTTGCTCATCTAGAAATAGGGCCGCCGCCGGCGAAGCTCAGAACGCAGCGGCAGGTGTGCCAAGGTACTCTGGCACGTCCGGGCACTCGGGTGCCGGTGTGGCTGTGACGACGCGGTGCCTGTAGGAGGGACTCCTGCTCCTGGGCCCGGAAGGGGTCCCGGGTTCTGCGGCCTCCATCTCAGGCCCGCTGCACGGGGAAGGCACAGGGCGTGATGGGGAGCCGGGGGTGCCGAGGCCTCTCGCCTGGCCGAGGCTGGCCAGGAAGCTGGGCCCGTGTACTGTTCTGACCTGTTCACAGTCCTGGCCGGGGAGGCCCAGGGGCGAGGCCCGGACTCCCAGGGGAGAGGGGCTAGCCAGCCTCCCGCAGGGGCGTCTGATGGCCCCACGGCATCCCGTGTGTGGGGGAGGCAGGGGCAGGGCGTTTACACCCTGGGGAAACTGAGGCAGCCAGGCCACACCACAGGGCTTGTCCACAGCAGCTCCGCCTTCTGTGCGTTTCTGAGCTCTCCCCAGGCCCCTGCGGGTGCGGTGAGCACGCAGCAGGATTAACAGCTAACGAGTGAGTCCCCCCATCACCAGGCTCCCCTCCCCCAGCAAACAGCTGGCTCCCTGGGGAGCGGGGCCTCTGGCTGCCAGCAGCCTCGGCTGCAACTGGCCCTGGCAGTTGCGTCACCAGCGCCCGCTGGGCCGAGGCGTTTCACCAGCCTCCTGGCCTCCTGGCGTGGAACCACAGGCCAGCAGGCCGGGGCAGACTGGCCTCTGGGTGGCTTGGTGGCTTCATTTGGCCCAGGGGAGCCCTTGGTGACACAACGTACCTCTGCCTGCACCTCTGGCCCACTTGTCTCCACCCCGGGGTGGTGGGTTGACCGCTTTGTCCCCCTCTGCTGGGATCAGCTCCCTTCCCACCCCTGCCTTCGCCAGCAGACACGCCACATGGTCAGCGGGCTCGGGTGGCCGGCTCGGCCGAAGGGCAGGCGGCTCTACAGGGCACCGGCTGCTGGCCTGGCTGTCGTCTGCCTGGTGTGGGCGGGATCCGGGGGCGCTGAGAAGGAGGGAGGTGGCCAGACTGACCCCAGGCTTCACAGTCCCCCCACTGTCCCTGTGCTGGCTCATGACGCGCAGGGTAGGCCGGCCAGCCTTCCTGTGGGCTCGGCTCCTCGTGGTAGAGGGGTCAGCCCCCCATCGTCCCCTGGTGTGGGAGCCGACCCCCCGTGGTGCAGAAGGTGACCCCCCCAAAGAGACTGGGGAGGGGACACTGCCCACATGCCTGGGGTCCAGTTAGCACTGCGGGCAGAGCCCAAACTAGAGTCACGTACCTCTGGGGGACTCCGTTCGTTCTTCAAGGGGCAGCATGCTTTATGGTTAGACTGAGGACTTTGTCCCCAGAATGTCTCGGTTCAAACCCTATCTCCAGGGTTGCTAGCTGTGTGACCCTGCACAAGCTGCTTAACCTCTCTGGGCTCTAGTTTCTTCCTGTAAAGTGAAGATTGTGATAGACCTTTCCATTGCATCTCATGGAGTGAGCGCTGGCTGCCTTGGGCCCCTCACTGTGGCTGAGCCCGGGCCAGGCATCAGCCTTCTGGGACGCCTGCCGGTGGCCTCAGATTTGCCTTGGTTGACTCTGCTGCGTGTGAAGGTGGGGACTTGCCACACATCTTCAGCCAGGGTCCTGGGACCGTGTGACTTCTCTGTCCCCCAGGTGCTGGCTCCTGGGCACAGACGGTCCCCACCAGGTAGAGCTGCCCAGAGACAGGACCTCACCCTCCCCCCCACCCCGCCCGGGCAGCTGACCTCTGATTTCCAGCTTACCAGCTGGACTTCGCTGTGTGCCCGCCCGGTGCTCAGCACCAAGCTGGCCACGTTTACTGAGCAGCTACTATGTGCCAGGGCCCGGGTACTCCCCAGGGATTGGCTCAGAGAACCCTCGCCACGACCCCAGGAGACAGGACTCGTTCCCTTTTGTCAGATGAAGGGATGGGACGCAGAGAGGCAGTGCTGGGACCCCCGGCAGCCTTGCTCCGTCCCAGCACAGCTCAGCTCCGCCCGCTGTGCCGTTTGCCGGCCCTCAGGAGCTGCAGAGGGACAGGGCGTGGGCCGCGCTCTCAGCCGCCTTGTGTGTTAGTGTCCCGGACCGGCAGGATCTAGGGCAGAGTGGTCTGCAAGGCCTGGGCTGCGGCGTGGAGGAGGCAGGGGGTGCGTGCCCAGGTGTTGGTGAAGCACCAGGGACAGGGTGGCGTGCAGGCTGGCTGCGGTGGCGCAGAAAGCAGTGAGGGGCGCGGCGGCCGCCCGCCCACCATCGGGGATCCCGGCCCGGGTCTACACGGCCGGGCTCGCTCTGGATGATGGATAAAGACACCCGCTCGCTCTCTCGCAGGCAACCAGAGCCGATAATTAGCTTTTAACCTGTCCCCGCCGTTAACTCGAAAAGGCCACCATTTGTTCCAGGGAGCTGCTAGTGTATAAAGAACTAAACATGGCCAATTTTGTTCAGGATGAATTAAGACTTGTAAATGTAAAATGAGTTCATCTATTTAATTAAGTAGCAGCAATATGGATGTTAAATTAAGTTCACAGCGGAAGTGCCAAAACAGCGTTATAAAAATATTGTCCGTGGTGCAGGGATTCGGGGGGAGCCTCCCTGCCTTCGATGGCCTCTCCCTGCTTTCCCGTCGGTCTGGGATGACTCCAGACGAGGCCCTGGCCCGCTCCCCGCTCCTGTCTCCCCGAGCAGTGGGCCTGCGGGGGGCGGGGGGTGGTCGTGCAGGTGCACGTCCCTTCTCGGGAGGAGCTGTCTGCCCTGCCTCGGCCGTGGGCACGGCGGGGCTGGCTCCCACCTCGCTCCGCCGTGCACACACGTGTGTTAAGGTGCCCCACGGCAGCTGACTGATGGGGAAGGCTGCTGCCCCAGCCAGGAGAGAAGGAAGCAGAAAGGACAACGCTGAAAGGGACTTTGCCGGGAGAAGGACCCCTCCCAGGGAAGGAGCTGGGCCAGGGCGAGGCGGGGGAGGGCTGAAGGCCAGGTGCCCAGAGCGGAGACTAGAGGCCAGGCCTGCAGACCCCCTGACCTTCCTGCTGGGCCTCCATGTCAGAAAAGGCAGCTGCCTAGTGCTGGGGAATGCGGGAACCCCCAGGGAGGCAGTTCCTTTTGTGGCGCCCCCAATCGAGCTGTCTGCCCTGGGCGGGGCCCGATGGAGGGCTTTATTTGAGGACAGTGGGCTGATGGCAGGGCTTATGATCGTGAAGGCTGGAGGCGAACACGACAGACTCTGCCCGCAGAGACGGATGCGGAAGGCTGTACACGACAACACGAACGTATATAGGAGGGACAGTCGAAGGAGGGATTAACGGTTGTTGGAAGTGGGAGCAGAGTCAGGGAATGTTTCCTCATGGAGGACATTTCCTCACTGGGTTTTAGAGGATGAATAGGAGTGCACCTGCTAGGTGGGGAGAAGAAGAGAGATGCCTACAACATGCATGAGTTGTGCTGCACACACTCCAGGCAGTTCATGGAAGAGGAAGAAATGGGGATACAGCCGGAGGGGTGGGCAGAGGTGAGAGCAGCTTCATGTATCACATACCCCGAAGGCCGCGGGGAGGCCTTCATTGGCACGGTCCTAGCCTGGGCACAGTTAGCCAAACAGACCAGCGTCTGGCCTCATGGAGCTTGCGGTCCAGTGAAGGCTTCACATAAGAAACAGAAACAGGCCGGGCTCGGTGGCTCGCTCCTGTAATCCCAGCACTCGGGGAGGCTGAGGCGGGAGGATCATTTGAGATCAGGAGTTCGAGACCAGCCTGAGCAAGAGCGAGACCCTGTCTCTACTAAAAATAGGAAAAAAAATTAGCCAGGCAACTAAAAATAGAAAATATTAGCTGGGCGTGGTGGTACAGCACCTGTAGTCCCAGCTACTCGGGAGTCTGAGGCAGGAGGATCGCTTGAGCCCAGGAGCTGGAGGTTGCTGTGAGCTAGGCTGACGCCACGGCAGTCACTCTAGCCTGGGTGACAGGGCAAGACTCTGTCTCAAAAAAAAAAAAAAGAAACATAAACAGAGAAATACGTGTTAGGTTTGGTGGTGAGAAGTGTAGCAGGGTGCAGGTGGGGCCGGGTGGGATTGCTGGCTTTTTAACGGAGTGGTCAGGGAAGGCGTCAGCAGAGCCCAGCAGAAACAGAGGGCGACAGGATGTCCCGTTTGCTGAAGGAAGTCCCGATCTGTGCTTCTCGTCCCAACGTGGTTATTAGTAGAGCCCTTATGGTCACGTGTGTGTCTAGGGAGGAGGTGGCACAGGACTGGGAAGAGCAGGTGCAAAGGCCCCGAGGCAGGCGTGGAAGCTGGGACGCCAGTGCGCGGAGAGAGGGGGGCACAAGACCCCAGAGGCCACTGTAAGGACGTGGCCTTTCCTCAGAATGAGATGGGAGCCACAGAGGGTTCTGGGCAGAAGCGCCGGCATCTTGGTGGCTCGGCCTCTGTGGGCTGCTGTTCTGAGGACGGACTGTAGGGGGCGCAGGTGGCAGCAGACGGCCGCGAGGAGGCTCCCGTGGGTGGGGCTTCGTCCCATTCCGGAGGGGCAGGTGGTGACCGTGTGGGGCCCTGAGTGAAAGTGGGTCGCCGTCAGGAGGTTTTCAGCAGAGGGGCGTCGCGGCGCGGTGTGGCCCAGCGGTGGCGAGTGGGTGGGGGAGAGGGGAGGGGAGGGCCTGCTGGCTGGGCTGGTGGGAGACCTCGGGGCTCGGCCTGCAGCTCTGCTTTACTTGGCCCTGCACAGTATTTTGTTTATCTGTTGAAATTTATTGCCAATATTTAAAAACAAGAAAGGTTATTTTTTTTTTCTTTCACATTTAAACCCCAAAGTTCCAGCTTCTCTTGAATCTCTGGTTACCGCCAGTCTGCGTTCCATTCCCCCTTGGCACCTGTCGGCAGAAGCCAAGCCGCCCCTGCCTGCTTTGGGAGGCCAGTGCCCCCCGCCCGGCCCCCTTTCCCTAGCCTGGCTGGCCCTCCCGGCACCCAGGTTTGCAAGCCTTGGCTTTAGGCCTTCCTGGCCTGAGAGTGGAGATTTCGGGGTAGGCGGGGCCCATGAGCTGGGAGGTGGGTGGAGGTAGAGCAGGAACGTTCCAGAACCTCACCAATTAGACCCTCGAGCTAGAGAGGGCTGTGCCAGGGCAGCTCTCTTCCTGATCGCTGAGAGCCAGGGTGCTGTCCCTCACCAGCAGGACCAACGGTGGCCCAGAGGGACCTTCCCCTGGTGGACAGGCACCGGACGGACCGGAAGAATCGGCTAGATCTGAGCCTGCTAGTCCTTTGCCCAGCCCTTGTGCAGTACACAGCGAGTCCGCACGTGCCCAGCCTCCTTGCCCTGATTGGAACCAGCTCTTGAAGCCTGGTAGGAAACGGGAGGACTGTCTGGAAATCCCTGAGGGCAGCACCTGCCCTCTCGTCACCCCTGGCCCCCCGATTTCCAGCTCAGCCATCTGCCTTGGCTCCTTGAAGCCTGTGGAGCCATTTAAAAGGCTCCTAACGATATTGATCAATCTCTCTAAAATGGATTATCCTGTTTGCCTCCCAGCCCGACTGGGTGCCCTGGGTAAGATCAGAAAGGAATTATGTTAGCAGGAGGCGGAGGGAGCAAGGGCGAGAATGTATCTCCTCCCTGGTGATGCAATCTTATCAGGGCTGAACTTTACTCTCCATCTTGGGATACAGGATACTTTGAGGATGTCGGAGAGAAATAATAATCTTACGATTTGCAGCCAGCTCGACACCGAGCCAGCGGGGAGGGCGGGCGGGGACAGAGGAGGCTGTGACGAGGGCCATTTTTCGTCAGAGCTGTTCCCCGGAGAAATCAAGCCCTTATAGAAATCCCGCTGGAGCCGGGCCCTGGGTGACACGCCTGCGACCCGCTGCGCAAGGATTACAGCGCACGCGGAGGGCCCAGGGGACAGGCGCATTCATTAAAATTTGAAACACAAATGGAAAATTGCTACCTGAAGCCTCGCGGAGCAGCCGGCCAGTGGACCCGAGTTCCCGTTAACGGATCGAACACGGAGGAAACGATTGCAGCCTCCACGGCAATTCCCTTTGAGGGTCGGTTCTAATCCGAGGAGAGAATCCAAACCTGACTGAGGCGGGGAGAAGCTGGGGAGTCCAAGCAAGGAGGGTCTTTTCCTGTGGCTTCCACCCCCGCCCCTGCAGGGCACTGCGCCGCCAAGCACTGTCCCTGTGCCCCGCCGCCTCCTCACCCCGGGCTGAGCCCCACGGGGCCGGCCACGTGCAGCAGACGCAGAGATGAGCCCTGGGGCCCCCTGTCCACACCCCTGTGCCCCTGGCTGGTCCTGGACTCAGGTCGCTGGCTAGGGCTCCGGTGTAGGAGCCTCGTTTGGGAGGACCTCCCGGGAGACGCCAGGGGTGGGGTCAGGGGACACAGGGATGGGGAGCAGATAGAGGAGGCGTCATGGAGCCCCACTGTGGGCATCTGCAGCAGAGTGCCAGGGACCCTGAGACACGGGGGGACCTCCACGGGCCCCAGGAGGGGCAAGCAGGCAGGGGTGCTGAGCTGCCAACGCCCATCTGTCGCGTGGGCTGTCTTGGCAGAAGTGGCCCCAAACAGCAAAGCCCTGGGACAGAGAGGGTCAGGGTGGCCGTTGTCACAGTGAGTTGTCCAGGGCTGCTGGTGGGGTGCAGATGGGCTGCTGACCCCTACCCGCTTATAATTTGGGGCAATGGGGGGCCTTTTGTTACAACAGGGGGGCCTGTTCGTCGCTATGGTGAATGTATCCTGCTCTTGTTCCGTAAACCTGTCTTGTCCTTCTTCAATAAACTGTGGTTCACGCTTGGAAAAAAGTTTATATATAGAAAAAATCAATAATTTGGGGCAGGCTGGGTGCAATGGCTCACGCCTGTACTTCTAGCACTCTGGGAGGCCAAGGCAGGAGGATTGCTTGAGGTCAGGAGTTCAAGACCAGCCTGAGCAAGAGCGAGACCCCGTCTCTACTAAAAATAGAAAAAATTAGCCGGGCATGGTGGCACATGCCTGTAGTCCCAGCTACTCGGGAGGCTGAGGCAGGAGGATCGCTTGAGCCCAGGAGTTTGAGGTTGCCGTGAACTAGGCTGACGCCATGGCACTCTAGCCCGGGCAACAGAGGGAGACTCTGTCTCAAAAAATAATAATAATAATAATAATACTTTGGGGCAATGGGCAGCTCCTACTTGTCACGGCCCCTCCGCGTGGCCGAGCGCAGGCCGGTCCGCAGGTGCTCGGAGAGCAGCGGGTCGGGGGCTGCAGGTAGGAGAGAGGAGGGGCCTTCTCGGAGGGCCTCAGCCATCCAGGCAGGTGGTCTCGGCCGGCCTCTTCGAAAAGTCCGCATCTAAGTGGGCTCCACCTCCCAGGACCCAGAGGACTGAAGGGTGGGGACACTCTGGACCCAAGGATGGCTCCGGTGGTACCTTAAGCAGAATAATCTGGGAGCTGTGGCCCCCGCCTCCTCCCACCCCACCCCTGCCCCATACCCTGCATGTGCCCAGGATGTCTTGTGTGTGTGGTTCTGTTTATTTGGCCAAGGAACTTAGAGTCCGAGGAAATGGGGGGGCAGTGGGCTCCCTTGTTCTCCCCCAGGACGGACCGGATGGCCCTGGGTCCTGAGACAATGGGCGCAGGGCGTGGCCAGGTGCCGGGCCCAGAACAGGAAAGACAGCTCACAGATAAGCACAAACCAGCCATGCACTTGAACGCCGGCTGCAGAGACAAGAGACGCTGCTTGGCTGAGTCCCTCCTCCCTCCCCCAGCGCCCTCGGAGAGAACACAGCTCCCCAGGGAGCCGGGGGTGGGGCTGGCAGAGGCAGGACTCGGGTGTCCAGGAAGAAAATAACAGCGGCCGACAGTCACTCTTTGGCCTGCTCCAGGGGCTTTGTGTCCCATGCTCACACACGGTGTGTCCTGAGACAGTTTGCGAACTGGCTCTGTGTAGTAGCTCTTCAGTCCCCACCACTTGGAAAGCCACAAGGGGGTGTCATCACCCCCGTTTTATTTATGGGGAAACTGAGGCATGGGGGAGAGTGCCCAAGGCCACACAACTAAAAAGTGGCAGAGCTGGGATTTGAACCTGGGTATTCCTGCTCCAGACCCTCCTCCCTAACCGCAGCCCTCCCCGAGCCCCCTCTGCCACCCCCACCCCCACCCCGTGCCTTCCAGTCTGGATCTGGGCAGAGGACAAGCCCCCCGGGGGAGCGGGGGTCAGAACAGGGGCGCAGGCAGGATGCGCCCCTCACTCTGGTCTCAGACTCCGGCTGCTCTGGAGAGTTCTGATACGCCGGCGTACACGTGTATCTTGGGGGTCACGGCTGTTCTCATATGTACTGGGTGGAGGGAGGGGCCAGAAACCTGTAAAGGGCACGTGGGGACAAGTTCTGTGCCGTGGCCCTGCGATTGGTGGTCGTCATTGGCAGAGTGCAGGTCTGATACTCTGCCTGGAACATTCCCCGCGTGCCCCAAGCCTTCTCCCTCCTCCAGTCCCGTGGCAGGGGTCGGGCTGCCCACTGACAGCCTCCATCCCAGCTCCAGAGTGAGGGCACAGCGACCCCGCAGGCACTGGAAGAACATGCTAGAACTCAGTTTTTCTCGTCTTTTAAATATTTTTCTTTTTACGTGTGTTGTAATGAAGAGAACATTAATATTACAGTATATAAAAATAACTTCTAAGTAAATGTTTGTTGGGCGATAAGTGTTCAAAGCCTGTTCATAACTTAAAAGGGATTGTTTGCTTTCAGTAAAATGCACCCTTCTGAGAGCTTGACACCCTCATAGGTCTGTATGACCCCCAGCCCATCAAGGTGTAGAACAGTCTGTCACTCCAGAAGGTTCCTTCCCAGGGGTTCCTTTCTGGTCATCTCTCTACCCCAGCCAGACCTTGGTGACCACTCGTCTGCTTCCCAGGCCTCTGGGTTAGTTTTTTATTTCTTCTTTTTTAAAATAGTAAAATACACATGCTATAAAAGTAGAATTCAGCTGAGTGAGAGCCTGTAATCCCAGCACTTTGGGAGGCCGGGGAGGGAGGATTGTGTGAGGCCAGGAGTTCGAGTTACAGTGAGGTAAGATTGCACCACTGCACCAACCGCGGCAGCAGAGCAAGACCCTGTCTCAAAAAAAGCAAGGGCCGGGCACGGTGGCTCACGCCTCTAATCATAGCACTCTGATAGGCCGAGGAGGGAGAATCATTTGAGCTCAGTAGTTCCAGACCAGCCTGAGCAAGAGCGAGATCCCGTCTCTACTGAAAATAGAAAGAAATTGGCTGGACAACTAAAAAATATATAGAAAAAAAAATTAGCCAGGCATGGTGGCGCATGCCTGTAGTCCCAGCTACTCGGGAGGCTAAGGCAAAAGGATCGCTTAAGCCCAGGAGTGTGAGGTTGCTGTGAGCTAGGCTGACGCCATGGCACTCTAGCCAGGGCAACAGAGTGAGACTCTGTCTCAAAAAAAAAAAAAAAAAAAAAGCAAGGGCCAGGCACAGTGGCTCACGCCTCTAATCCTAGCACTTTGGGAGGCCGAGGCTAGAGGACTGCTTGAGCCTAGGAGTTCGAGACCAGCCTGGGCAAGAGCGAGGCCCTATCTCTACAAATTTTTTTAAAAATTAGCTGGGTGTGGTGGAATGTGCCTTAGTCCCAGCTATTCGGGAGGCTGAGGCTGGAAGATCTTTTGAGCCCCCGGGAGTTGGAGGCTGCAGCGAGCTATGATGACAGCACTGCGCTCTAGCTCCCGGTGAGCGTGAGACCCTGCCAATCAACCGATCAATCAATCAGTTTATTTATTTATCTAAAAAGTGGGATCCACGACATTCCCCTTTTTGTGACGGGCGTATTTCGCTTAGCGCGGTGTCCTCGGGGTTCATCTGTGTTGTACCAGGAGTCAAAATTTCCTTCCTGTCTCGGGCGCAATGACCCAAATGTACACACCGCATTGTGTTTCTCCGTCACCTGTCGGTGGACACTCGCTTGCTGCCACCTCCTGTGGGCAGTGCTGCCCTGGGCATGACATGGGCGCAGTGTCTGTTGGGGCTCTGCTCTTACTCCTTTTGGGTACGGACTCGGGTGGCTTTGCCTCTGCGGGAGTGAGTTCGTGGAGGTGGGACCGCGCGGCGTAGCTTTCACGTCTGCTGTCTCTGCACGTAGTGTCCGTGACGGCAGCTGCGTGGCCACGTGTGTTAACAGCTCGTCCCTTTTCATTGCTGGGCAGCGTTCCGGGGCGGGATCTGGCACTTTGTGGACCCGCTGTTTTGCTGCTGGGCAGACCCTGGCTTGTTTCGAGTTGGGGCCGTGGAGGCCGGGCATGTGTGGCACAGTGCGGGCCCCATGCACGTCCGTGTTTCTCAGAGCTCGGGACTCCCACGCGCACAGCCCGCGCCCCTCTGCGCAGCTCCCTGGCCTGGGCTTCTCCACGGGGCTGGGGTACAGACGGAAATGAGGTCCGACCCCTGGCCCAGAGGGCCCGGGTGCAGGGACAATTAGCAGGGCCTGCAGTTGAGACAGAGCGGGGCGGGCCAGCGCCGCGCCGGCATGTGGGAGTCGTGAGCAAGGCTTGCCCTGTGTGCTCCTGGCTGACTCCGGTTCCTGCTTCACGGTGCCAAGATTATAAACCAGCGAGTTCAGAGCCGCAGTCGTGCAAACAAGGCCTCCTGGCGAGGGCCGCCAGCCACCAGGCCCGGTTCGTGGGCAGCCGGGAGGCTGCGCCCTGCGCCCGCCAGTGCCTGGGGCCATAGCAGGGTCTCCAGGGGTGTGAGATGCTCCGAATGGGGAACCCCGGCCTCAGCACTTCCTCCTCTACTCCACCGCAGGGGCTCTCTGGGGGGGAGTAGAATTAGGCAGAAGCCCCAGGCCCCTGGCCTCTGTTAACGGAGTTTTTCCTCTAGCTGGCAGCCGAGGGTGAAGGTCGGGCTCCTTATCAGAGGCTGGAGACCAGGACGGGAGGATAAAGGAGCAAAGCCACCACTGCCCTCTGGGCGTGACAACTTGCAGATAAGAGGAAGGCTGGGTGGTTGGGGCGACACTGGGGAAAGGAGAAGTGGGTGGGACCCACAGCCAGCGCTATCTCTAATCCAGAGCTGCTTGTGGTCAAGACACCGGCACAGAGGTTCCCTTGGGAACGTTCTCTCCCCCCCACCCTGCTTTGCCTGCAGAGATAAAGCTGCTGCCACAGGGCTGGAAGGATCTGCTTTCCAAATTCCCCCAGACGGGCCTCAAGGCCTGCCCGGCCCAGCCTTGCCTCTGCCTCTGCCTCTTGTGGTCTCCTGACAAGCATTGAGCACCCACTGTATACCAAGCAAGCATTTATTGGGCACCTGCTATGTATCAGGTCCCAGGCCTGGACTCTGATGCAAAGATGGAAGACGCAGTAAGGGCGGCCGAGTCATCCAGACAGCGGCTGCAGGAGGGGACAGTGGCAATGCAGACCCAGACGGCCACGAGAAAGATTCAAGGGAACTCAGAGGGGACGTCCAAGGGGGACAGTGCTCAGAAGGGAGGCCTGGCTGACAACCAGCTCAGGCCCGGTGGGTTTGGCTGGAGGCCAGGGAGTCTCGAGTTCTCTGTGGGCCTCCCTGGCTCGCTTCCTGGGGAAAGTGGCCGAAGCTCAGGGGGTTTAGACTCAGGCTCCCTCTTCTGCAGAAGGAGAAACCGACCCACTGTTGGCTCACAGCCAGTGGCATCGGCTGCATGGGGGTGAGGAGAAGTGGGGCCCCTTCCTGAGGCCCCAGGAGGCCAGCACAGTTGCAGCCACGCAGCGCCGATTGCCCAGGAGGCAGAGGGTCTCCAAGGTGTCTGCCACTTGCCAGACCCATGCCTCAGTGGTCCCTTCCTGTGTGGGCCTGGGCGAGGGACCTGTTAGCCACACCTCACAGATAAAGGGTGGCTGAGCCTCCCTGGGGGCCCGGAATGTTCCCTTTCCAGGTGGTAGCTACCCTGCCACCCTCGGTGCTGCAAGGAACCGGTGCAGAGAGGCCGTGGGCCCTGCATGGCGGGGGTTGGAACCAGGCCATCTGGCCCCAGCTCCTGCGCGGCCCAGAGTGGCCATCTCGCTGCTGCCCTGGCTTCCCTGGGAGGGGGCCACCCTACTCACCACCCCGCGGGGCTGATTTGGCAGGGACCGGCCCCTGTCAAGACAGATCCTTGATCACAAGGGAAGCCTCTAGAAACTCAAGACCTGGCGCCCTGGGGTTTGGGGAGAGTGGGGGGCAGAGGGCTGGCGTGGCCAGCGGGCACCTGGCCCAGGAAGGCCCGCGAAGCAAGACAGGCAGGAGAGGACACTCAGAGGGCTTGTTGTGGCTCCTCAGCCATCCAGGCCACGTCTGGTCGGGGGGCAGGTGACACAGCCTAAAATCGGGGCCGCGGGTTATCCGCGGACTGCGGTGGCCCGTGCTCCGGCTGTCCCCGTGACAACAGATAATCGCGGGTGGCCATTGAGAGGAGGAGCTGATCTTGATTTTCAGGAGCAGGGGAGCAGTATGGAGGGTCACATGGGGGCCGTGCGCTGGCCCTGGGAGCGAGCGATTCTTGGCACCAAATCGAGCTTGGAAGAACCAAAGGCACAGCTGAGTGAGGACTCCCCGGCCAGAACGAACTGGGGTCACCTCGGCCTCAGGGCCTGCCCGGAGCCCTGAGAGCTGGGGCAGGGCTCAGCCAGGGTTTGCCTTCGAGGTCCCAGCTCCCCCAGAGTGGGGTCCCCTCCGTGGAAGGGCCCTTCTCCTCCTCAAAAGGTTCCAGAGCCGTAGGGTTCGTGCGGGCCACTTCCCGGTGCGGGGTGCAGTCCAGCCCCCTCCCGAGGCGGTGCCCTGGCCTGCTTCATGCCCGCCTGGGCCTCATTCAGCTAAGAGTGCCAGTCGCCGCGCTTGGCACCGCTGCCCCCGTGGTGAAGCCCGAGGCGGCCCTGGAGGAGAAGCCGAATGAGATGACACCAAGCGTCAGGTGTGAATTTAGGGGTTACGTGCCATAAACCCCACGGGGATGGGAGCTAAGGCGGCCGTGGAGGGCCCCGTGGAGCTCCCGCTGACCGTGGTCAGGGCGGCCTCTCTGGGGAGGCGAGGATTGAGCGCAGGCCGGAGTGGAGGGAGGGAGCCGTGGATAGCCGGAGGGAGCAAGTTCCAGGCGGAGACACAGCCGCTGCAGTGTGGCCCTAGCGGAGGACGTGCGAAAAGGCAGCCAGGAGAGGTCTTGGGGGCCTTGGAGCCGGGATCACAGCCCTGGGACCAGTCCCTCCCCAGGCAGGATTCCCACTGGTCACCCGCCCGGCCTGCTGGACCGGGAGACCCAGGCCAGAAGGGGAGGGGAGACGAGAAGGCCACTCCAAGCCACTGCTGGGCCACCCTGGAGCCACCTGTGGCCACCCGGCTGGCCCACCAGCGATGGGTTTTTAATTATCTAAATATTGCCTCTGCCCTTTGCTTTCAGCCGGGACTGCTGAGCTCTGCAAAAGGCAAATAGCTCTCGGTGGCTTGACTTGAGGGGGAGAGGGAAGCTTTTCTCCCTTGCCTGATTGCAGCGACTGTAATCTGCTTGGTTTTATTGTTCAGAAACAATACGGCAGCGTGGCAGGGAGTTTAAAAGTGCATGTGTGGGGGATGGGGGAGCAGAAATACCAAAATGACCCGAAATCTCCACCAGCTACTTACCTCCTGGCACATGCGTCCTTTCTTCTTTCCAACTGTGCCTGCAGCCGAGGGCTTGAGGGCTGCCTCGCAGCTGAAGGCGTAGGAGGGAGCTGGCCTGGGAAGCAGGCAGGTGGTTTGATTTTAGGCTTCTCCACTTCCTCAGGCCCGGTGAGGAGGCGGCGGGGAGAGAGCAGGTGCAGCCGCCTGCAGGGAGGAGGTCACACCAGGCTGAGCCAGCTCTTGGAAAAGGACAGAGGGGCAGGCTGGGTCCCACACCGCCGTTCTCTGGACATCGGATTTAAGCCGTCTTCACTTCCTGTCCCGACCCAACCTCCCTCTCGCCCTGGGGGGGCGGCTTCCGGGGCTGCTCCCCATCTCCCTCCAGTCTCTCTCCAGCCCCCAAGGCTCCCCCATCCCTGCCGGCACCTTGGCGGAAGTGGCCGGCAGCTGCACTCACCGGTGCAGGCCTCCCGGCGGCTCTGCCATCTCAGCCACCATGGCGCAGCGGTGGCGGTGTCTGCCCTGAGCGCACTGCGAGGCCATGTGTCCCCGGCACAGCGCTAGCCCCAGGGGCATCGGTCCCCTTCCCCTGCCTTCGCACAGCCTGGCCCACTCCCGTAAGCGTCTTATTAAGGCGCTGCGCGGTGTATTCATGTGCGGACCCAGCCTAATTGGCGTGTTTGTCTTTCCTCATTATTCCCAGCTGGGCAGAGCCGTTTGAACAACAAATGCAGAGAGGCTGGATTTCTGCACCGCAGTGTCTATTTCTGCAAACCTGCTCCGTGCCCCCGCTATTAGCCGCGCGCACATGTTTGCCGGCTCCAGCCACATGCCCGTAAGCACTTAATTGTGGGTGCAGTTAGTCAGGGCGGGCGGCTCTCTGCAGATTTCAGGGGTGAGGGAACCTAATTACACCTGCAATTGAGTGCTTTAGCAGGGACAAAAGATGCCTGTTCAGCTAATTGCAGGCACCAAAATTGCCCCCACAGAAAGAATCCCTGGTAGAGGCTTTAAGAGCCAAGGCCGCGCGGCGTCATAAAGAATGGATAACTCGAAATTATAGCGGTGGGGGGTGCTTGTTTTGGCCTGAAGGATTCAGCTTTTTGCGACAGTCATTACACCTCCGGGTTGTTTTTCTCCGCGGTGGAGGCCGTCCTGGGGCTGGGTTTGTTTTTTCATTAGCGCCTGCCTCCACACAGAGAAATGTCACTCGGAGGGGACTCGGGGGTTAATCACCTCCTCTCACCTATCTGCTCGCCCCGAACGGACTGCTCACCGCCCCGTCGCCTCCGTGAAGGTCTTCGCCCGGCGTGTTCATTCAATTAGCTCACACGTGTCTCCCGAGCTGCGTGCCTGGGCAAGGCCTCGCGCAGGGGATGTGCAGGAACACAACGGAGCCCTGGCCCTCACGGTGGCTGTGTTCCGGGGAGATGTCAGATGGTGCCACTGCCCTTGTCGTGATTTCCGCTTCTCTGCAGACACCTTCGGGCCTGGCCACCGTACCCATGTCCCATCAGCAGGGTCGTCGTGTAGGGTCTGCCATTCCCGCCTCGGGTTTGCTTCTGTCGGCTGTTGCTGCTGCTGATTCGAATCGGGAGGTGTCCGGTTATTCCTGCCTGTGGGTCGCTCGTTCCGTTCGAAAGATTGCTTTGCAGGCATGGTCGGAAGCCCAGGATGAAGGCGCTTTCCTTCAGGAAGACCCGTGCTTGTTTCCGGCAGGTGCCTAGAGAGACAGGATGGCTTTGGACCACCTTAATCCAGCTCAGGGCCCGACGCCCCCTGGGCGGCAGCAGAGACCCAGCCCTGGTGGCTGTCCTTCCCGCGAGGGCCGGTCAGCTTGCCCTCCACTCACACCCTGAGCGCGTAGTTCTTTGGGGCCCCAGCCTGCTGTGGGGGGGTCTCCGGTCAGACCCCAACTTGTGCGAAGCGCCTGAGGCTTTGCTTTCTGTCCTCCTTGACCCTCCGGGCCATTAAAACAGGAACTCGAACTTCCTGGGCTCTGCAGATGCCCTCGGGACACCGTGGGCGCCATGCTGGGTCAGCGCCAGGCTTTCCTGTTTTCTGTTCCTGTTGGCGTCGTGATTGCTCCTTGTCTTGTCAGCTCTTTGGTGCTCTGGAGATGTCGGGGAGCTTTCTTATCCGGCTCTTTGGGGTGGTTCAATGGCCACTGCGAGAAAAGTTCAGGCCAGTTCTCCAGGCAGGGTGGCGTGGCGCGGTGGGGGCAGAAGGCAGAGCGGGAGAGGAGAGTCCGGGGTCGTGCTCCACGGGGAGGGTGGCGGGAAGCAGCAGACACTGTCCAGTGCGGTCAGGGCAGGAGGCGGCCAATCCAGCATCCCGGGGGAGGGCAGCAGGGAGGAAGAGCCTGGAAACCAGCCGGAGAGGCCGAGAGGCAAATGGCTGTGACACAGCTGACCATTTGGAGGTCCCCAGGAGGGCCGTGCGGAGCAGGAGGGCAGCTTGAGTTGGGGTGACTGAGATCCAGCCAGCCCTGGGCTGGGGGCTTTCTCTGCTAAAGGTGAGGGAGCAGCTGGAGGGAGCCAGGGAGCAGGCCCGTCCAGACACCTGCCGCAGCAGGCCGCCACACAGGCCCCCGTCTAACCGCGCCCCCGCCCCAGCTCCGCTCTTGGCCAGGTTAAAGCCACTGCCGGGTTCGGCTGGTGGGAGAGTCGCACTCACTCGGTCAGCATGTCCCCCACCACCCTCCTCTTGGCCGGGCCTCAGGCGCCTGCAATTTCTGCCACTCCGTGGACAAAGCAGGACCGTGGCCACAACCCAGAGGGCTCGGTTCTGTGTCTGGGAACAGAGGGGAAAAGACTCCCGTTTTGTGTGCAGGGAGGGGCCGTGCTGACGAGCACTGCCGTAGAAACCGGCCCCGTTTGGCACAGGACGTTTGACACACACGTCCTCTGCCAGGGCCGCCATCCCTGCCTCGCTGCTCGGCGTGGGTGTGGCCTCGGCCTGACACATCACCTCTCGAGCTCACTTCCCCATCTGCAAACGGGGACATCAGCTCTTGTTCCCTGGCAGGGAGGGTCTGGCCGAGTGGGAACCGTCGCGGCACCCAGTGGTGAGGTGCGGGCACGCTCATCACCTCAGTGCACACCTCGCCCTCGGCACGGGAAGAGGGCTAGCTATTTCGGGTGTTGGGGTTGCGTGGGGCAGGCCTCTTCCTTCAGCTGGCCCCCCAGTTCCATCTCTGACCTTTGGGTGCAGGGGAGAGACGCTCTGTGCGTGACTGCGTGCACCTTGAAATTTTTAACGTCGGGGCTGGGATGCGGGGAGGGTGTGAACCCACGCTTGGATCAGCGGGCGAAGGAGGGGCGCAAGCTGCACAGGGCAGCTTTCTCTGCGGAACCGTTCCGTTTCTTAAATGTCAGAGTGAGCAGATGGTGTGTCTGAGTTTTATTAATCATGGGCTCGCCGAGCTGGAGGGCCTAGGGGATCGTTTTGTCCAAGCGTCCTACAGAGGAGGAGACTGAAGGCCAGAGAAGGCCAGAGCCGTGCCGCACCTGCCATGGGGGCAGAGCTGTGCTGGGACTTGGCATCCTCTCCCGTCCCCACCAGCTCCCACGTGCAGAGCTAAACAGGTGTATGCTTCGTCTGCCCAGGGACAGTCGTCCCACCTCCCGGTTAAAGCTGAAGCAGAGATGATTCTGGGATCATTCAGCTCCACAAACAACTGGAAAGATTGTCTTGGGGACGCCTGGGTCAGGATTGTGACTGCTGCTGAGGATGGTCTGGCCTTGGTGCTCTGTGCAGCCCAGCACAATCTGGGTTTGCTATCAGAAGAACGATGGGCGTGAAGCCCAGGGGACCTGGCCACTTAGCACCTGGTCCACTGGTGGCCCAGCTGGCCCCACCTCTGTGACGGCCCCCCAGGTCCACGCCAGGCTGAAGCTTCTCCCTCCTGTGGCAGCTGTTGCCATGCAGGGCACCTAGGGGTTCAGCTCATCATATGAAGTTATGAAATTAACACTGCTGTTTTTGGTTACAAGTGGGCAGAATGGCCCCACTGCCCTCCCTTTCCCAAACACACCAATAGCTGTTCCAGGAGCCATGAGATGGCCCCAGCCAGGGCCAGAGCCTTGACTCTGCAGAGATAGTAGAGGTGGGGCTAAATCATGCTAGAGTGTGAATGACTAACAGCAGACACTTCTCTTTAGAGCAGGTTGTGGTGAGGTTGGGGAGAGAGAGGACTGCGGAGAAAAGGGAAAGACATTGACAGGCCAAAGACCCCAGAGTCGCCCACCTGACATCCCCGCCATGTTTGCTTCGTTGCGTTGCTAGGGCAGTCGCTGGATCCCTTCCCTCCCCCACGTCGGTTCTGAGCAGCCTCAGAGGATCCGAGACGGCTGGCCAACCAGAACACCCCACTTGTCCCCTCCAATTTTCTTACGTGATAAAAGTGGGGCCGAGGCCTAGGACTCGAGCCACCCGACGTTCCGGCTGGACTCCCCAAGGCTGCGTCAGTGGTTCTCAGCTGGGGCGACTTTGCTCCCCGGGGACAAAATGGAGACATTTTGATTGTCACGGCTGAGTGTTCTATCGGCACCTGGAGGGCTGAGCCCATGGGTGCCGCTAAGGGTCCTACGACGTGCAGGAGAGAGTTCTCATCCCCAGCACTGTCATCCGCGGGGTCAGCCTTGGTACCGTGTCCACGTTCCGTAAACAGCAGGACAGGGGAGCGTTCTACCGAACATCCCGCGTTGGGGACGTGTCCAGGGTCCCCCAGCAGCGCAGACATGGCCCCTGGAGGGCTAACAGGGCAGCTCCGGCCGTGGGCACAGCCCAGGGCCAGCGGGCCGGGAAGACCAAGGAGGAAGGACGCGGCAGGGCTGGCCTGGATTTCTCCGCGAGGGGGAGGCAGAGACGGTGGGAAGGGCCCTCGAGCTCCCCACCCTGGTGCGCTGCACTAAAAAGCCAGCGCCCTCCATGAGGGACAGCAGGCGCGAAGCCGCCTTTTAGAAACCACGTCTCGTTGGCCAGAGGGCTGCACAGGCCTGAACCGGTGAGGTCCGGGGTAGACAGGGAGGTCTGTGTGTCGTCCACAAATGGATAATTGCAACCTGGCAGCCACTTCTCCCGCAGACAGGCATCCGGCAGGGGAGGGCCGTTCACAGCTGCCTCCCTGCCTCACACGGGGCTTCGCCGGGTCTCTGCAGGGCGGTCACCGGTGGAGAGAAGAGAGCCTTGTCGCTCTGCCCCCAGGCAGCAGGGCAGGACGGCGGCTGGAGCGGGATCTGAGGAGGCAGGCCACTCACGGCCGTCACTGTGTCCACAGACAGTGCCAGCCACCTGTCTGGGGACTGCGAGGTCACATTCGTCCCCATGTTCCGTGTCCTTCTGCGGGGCTTTCCGACGGCCCCTGGCCAGGCCAGTGCCGACGCTGCGCGGTGTGCAACGTTGACAAGCAGAGCTGTCTGGGATTATGAATGGACCAGCTCCAGCAGTGGCCGCCAGCATCCTGGGAAGCGTTCCAGGACAGGCAGAGGGTCCCTTCCCAGGATGAGCGATGTGGCCTGTGCGGTCCCCAGAGTGGTCACTGTCTGCTTTCTCTGGCATCCGTAGCCCATAGAAAGGAAGCACCTTTGTCCTATCTCTGCCTCCGTCTCGTAAAACCGTTATTGTAGTTTCCAAACACCAAGCCCGCAGCAGCCTGCACCGGAGGTCAGATACGCAGTTCTGTGTGTGGACCGAGAGATGCTTGTACCCGTCCTGCTTTTTATTTGTTTGTTTTGCTTTTAATTAAAGGCACTTTGAGAGCTCCTTCTGCAGAGTGATGAGGGAGCCCCCAGGGAGAACAGCTTAAAATGCAGGGGCTGCAGTCAGATGTGTTGGGTTCACATCTGAGCATTTCCCCTACTGGCTGCGTGGCCTTGGGCAGGTCACTTCACTTCTCTGTGCTTCAGTGTCCTCATTGAAAAATGGGGGCTGGGCGCGGTGGCTCACGCTTGTAATCCTAGCACTCTGGGAGGCCGAGGTGGGAGGATCGCTTGAGCTCAGGAGTTCGAGACCAGCCTGAGCAAGAGCAAGACCCCATCTATTAAAAAAAAAAAGTGGGGATAATTAACTTACTTTTGTTGTGAAGATGAAACAAGATAATGTACTCAGGCCTTAAGCAGACATCCATGAAGGGGACCTCTGGGTAATTGCGTTAGTTAAGCTAACGCTCGCTGCTGTAACACAGAGCCTCGCCGCTCCAGGGGAAGTTACGCAGTGGATGCTTCTCAAGCACGTGCCCACGCGAGGTGCGGTTGGTGGGGGCCAGGACAGGGCCCTCTGCTCTGAACATCATTTGGGACGTTCATGGAGGCATTGCTATCTTCAGTACTTGAACTCAAGGTCACCTTGGGAGCAGACATCCCTTGCAAAGACCTGGAAAGAGAAAATGGGAGCTCACGCCAGAGTATTTTCTGGGCCAGTTATTACTTCCACCACATTCTCTTGGTCGCAACTTGGTCTCCTGGCCCTGAACAACTGCACCAGAGGCCGAGAGGCGAGAAGCTGCCTGTCACGGAGTCCTGTTGTTACTGTGACCCGGGCCTCCTGTGTGGCCAGCAGAACCCCCACCCTGCAGGTGGACCCCTGAGGAAGGCTAGCTGGCCACCGCCCCGGCAGATGGCCACACCGGATGACCTCCTGGGACCGGGCTGCCACCCAAACCCCAGCTGGCAAATGTGTGTCACGGAAGGGTGAGACGAGAGGGTGGGCAGGTCATTGGGAAGTCCCTCGTCCCAGTGGGGGTGTCCACTTCAGCTTCGCGGAGGACAGGCAGCCTACGGGGCCCTCTGGACACTTCATCGTAACCCGAGCCCTTTTCGCAGAGCAGCAGGGCAGCTTGACCCAGCTGGCCTAAGGCATGTGGCCTGCAGACTTGGACAGTGCCCAGAGCCTCCCAGGGCTGGCAGGACCAAAGTGACAGGATGCATTGGCTCCCTGTGGCTGCTGTAACAAGTCACCGCAACGGGCTGCCAGCTCAGAACGACAGAAATTTATTCTCTACAGTTCTGGAAACCAGAAGTCTGAAATCAGGGTGTCATGAGGGCTCTGCTCCCAGCGGGGTCTGCAGGGGAGGATCCTTCCTGCCTCTTCCAGCTCCTGGGAGCTCCGGGCCCCTTGGCTTGTGGCCGCATCACTCCAGTCTCTGCCTCCGTCTTCTCTTCCGTCTGTTCCTCTTTTTATAAGAACACTGGTCATTGGGTTTAGGGCCCACCCCAGTAATCCAGGATGGTGTCATCCGGAGAGTCTTAATTACATCTGGGCAGACTCCTCTTCCAAATAAGGTGCCTTCACAGGTTCCAAGCAGACGTCTCCCTTGGCAGGCCACCGTTCAGCTCGCCACACAGGGGCGGGGGAGGCCCAGGCCCCAGGAACCTGGTTTAGACGTCTGAGATCGACTGCTCACCCTGGGTGGGGGGCGCCCTGCGGCTCCCTCGGGTGATAGGAAAGCAAAGATGGAAACAAAAGCTGGGTACACAGACGGCCACTCTGAGGTGCGCCCCGGCACAGAGTCCCCTTTCTGTCCCGACCTCGGGCTTGCTTATCTTGGGCTGGGAACATTCATAGACGGTCCAGTCACCTAGGAATGACCATAGCCAGACAAGGAGACACCAGGTGTGTCCTTGGGCAAGTGACTTCACTTCCCTGGGCCTCAGCATCCTCGTGTGTGAAACGTGGTGATGGTCATTGTAGTGTCCGTCTCTTGGAGGGGGCAAGTTCCAGATGGGGCGACGCCTGCGGAATAACACGTAGCATGGAGCTGGGTGCACTGAGGTCCCACCAGGGACAGCTGCGGTGATCATCGTTACCCACGTTATCCCAAACGCAGGGCTGATCACTGCTCTGTTTACGGAGTCTCTGTGCCAGGTGCGGAGTAGTCACATGCCCTCATCTTTCTGGAATGCAGGGGTGATTCACCCCATTTTCCAGTTAAGGAAACTGAGGCTCAAAATGTCACTGTCACTGCCTGAGGGCACACAGTGGGTGGGGACCCAGCTGGAATTTGCAGTCTGGTCGGTCTGACACCAAACCTTCGCTTTATGCTGCCTGGTGGTTACTGTCATGGACTCTGCAACCAGCTTGAGTTCAGACCCCAGCTCTGCCACCTGCTAGCTGTGTGCCCTTGGGCAAGGGGCTTGCCCTCTCTGTGCCTTATCTGGAACATGGAATGCATGGTGACCTCGAGCAGGATGGGCATGAGGACCCAGCGAGTTATCCGTGGAAAGTGCTTCCAGCAGCAGCTGGCGCAGTGGCGGGCTCAGGAAGCACCAGCTGCGTTATTATGGTAGAGAGGGAAGCAGGGGCTGCCCACCGAGCACGGAGGGGCATTCCAGGTTAGCCACACAGCCTCCCCACCCCTCCCTTTCCTGGAACCCACGGGGAGCAGGGCCCCTCTCCAGAACTTGAGGGTGCAGCCTCGCCTGGAAGCCACCAGAGTGCCAGTGGGCACAGCTTGAGCCCAGGCACCAGCCGTGTGCGCCCCAGACCCCGAGTCTGCGGCCTCGGACTCAGCACGTGCTGGGCGGCTATTTTTATTGCGTTCAGCTGACTCTCTTGGCCAGCGGGCTGTCCCCGTGCTGTGGCAAAGGCAGCCCCACTAGAGGGGTCTGGGGACCCTCCATTTCGAAGGTGCAGCTGGTGCGGGGTGGGGAGGGGGCCTGCATCTTCAGAGTGGGGGGCTGGTGGGCTGCACACCGACTCCCCCTCCCGGGAAGCAGCCCCCTCAGCCTTTTCTCTCTTTGAGAGATGAAGTGATGTTCTTTTTTCCACCCTGCCCAGAACAAGGTCCGGGCCCCGTTCTTCCCTCTGACCCTGAGTCTGCTTGCGGCTTGGGCTGGGTCTCTCAGGGAGGTGCTGGGCCTGTGGTGTCCCCAACCTTTGGGAAGGGCCAACTGGAGGCTCAGGGCGGGCCGGTCCAGCCTCCCCAGCTTCCTGCCTCTTTTCCTGAAATGACTGACTCCTCCCCAGAGGTGAGCTGAGAGAGGGAGGGGGAGGGCGGTGCCACAGCCTGGCTCTTGGGGAGAGGAGCGGTGGGGAGAGACAGAGGGACATCCTTTCCTTGGACGGGATCCCTCTGGGGCGAAAGCAGAGGGACCTGGCAGCTGGTTCAGGGGTGGCCTAGTCCGGCTGCCCACCCCAGCCCCAGCCAGGCCTTGGGCACCGTTGGAGGTGGCAGCGGCTCCTCTGGGAACGAATGCTGCAGGGACCGAACAAAAGCCACAGCCAAGCCTCGAGGGCCTGCGGGAAGGGAAGATCCGTCCAGCTACCCTGTTCAGCCACATTGCAGCCAACAACCGGGCCCTTCCAGGGACAGCCAGCCCGGCACACAGGCTGCTGGGCATGGTGGGGGGGCTTGATTACTTTTCAGCTGCTTTGGCATCAGGTCACTCGGTGTGGTGTAGCCACCCCCCCGAAGTGGATCTCATACAAAGGTCTCTGTCACCAGGAAATGTCACTAACCTACTTTGAGATGCCCAGACCCGGGGCCAAAGGAGACTTAGCTGTCACTAGACTCCCAATGGCTCTTGTTCTTCCCAGGGGTGTGGCTAAAGCAATTAGGGCTTGGTCCAAGCGTTTGCAGGCATTCAGATACTTATTATGGCAGATGTTTGCCTTTGACTAGGAAGCCCACCACCCCAAGCCAGGCTGCGAGCTCTCCAAGGCTTTGCTGTACCCCTCCCTCAATTTCAGTCCCGGGGGGACCTGGAGTGCCTGTGTCCAAGGGCCAGATTGGAACTCCAGACTAGAGACCCTGTCCCCATTCTCCCAGAGCTGGCAGCCTTCTCCACAGGTGGCTTCCAGAAGGCAAGCTCCTTTCTGGCAACGGCTCCCCCACTGTAGCAGGGGAGGGGGGGCACCAGCAGATTGGGGTAGCACCCCTCCCTCCGTACCCTGCCTGTGATTGGCCCATAATTACAGGTTTATTGCCTGTACAGCTATTGTGTAATGACATGTTTGCAAATTAATTTTTATGGCTCCTGCCATTAGCATATACAGTAGAGGAAGGTTTAGTATTAATTACTACTGTTGTTCGTGTAATCCCAGAGAATTAAAAACCAATAAAAGAATGACAACAGAAGCTGATAGTTTAGGGTCTTTTAGCAAAATAGTTTTATTTTTTTCCCCCAAGCAGGATCAAAGATTTTCCAAGCTTGTGAGGGGTTAGGGGGGTGGGCGGCAGCTCCCCCAGACGGTCTGCTGCGCGTCCTGGTACCTCCCTCCACTTCCAGAGGGGCGCACATTGCGCAGTATGCGGGTGACAGTGGGTGATAATATAGGTGGGTGGGAGGCGAAGCGGGGGCTGAAGCGGGGACCTGGCTGCGGGGTGGGGGCACGGAGCGGGCAGGTGCTCGACCCCGACCCCGCTGCTGCCCCCTTGCAAGGCTGGCGGGCCCAAGGGGAGGCATGGGGAGCACGCCGCCGCCAGGAAGCTCCGGAAACAAAGGGCCGCCGGCGCCAAGAGCCTGGCGCGACCTCAGGGGTCAGCGCGGGGCGGAGCGGCCAGAGGCTGGCGGCGGGCGCGGGCGGCCTCGAGCGGCTGGTTTCCTCCAGGTCAGCAGCCCCGGCGCCCTCCCCGGTGCCCAAGCGCACTTGGCCTCCCACGGGGACGGGGTGCCAGGCGGGGCGCAGCAGGGGGCTGGGGGATTAAGGCTGCTGCTCTCACCCCCAGCGGCCGGGCCCTGGAAGAAGGCGGCAGCCTGCACGCTGCACCCCCGGGCCGTTGGCGGCGGCGGGAGGAGCGCCACCCCTCCCTTGGCTCCGAGCGCTCCGCCCAGCGCATTTAAGATTTTTCGGGAGGGGAGGACGAGGGTTGGTGAGTGGCACAGAGGGGTCAGAAGGCACGCCGGCCCCCCCCACCTCCTCCAATTTGCCCTCCAGAGCTTTCCTCTAGGGTATCATATTCCGGGAGTTCAACTGTCATTTGAAGCTGCTGCGTTTAGCAGGGACCCCGGGGCTGCCCCTGGGGACCCCTGATTTATGCAGTGGTTGGAGAGCGTTGGCAGGAACCCAAGCCTAGTGTGACCGCGGTGCCCCGCTGTGCTTACCTGCGGGCTCCGGTCTGTTCTTCAAACCATGATTGTATCTAGGGTCAAAAGGTGACCCCTCCGTGTCACCAAGTCGTGATTCCGGCTGGTTGTGCCACCGAGGGGCCCTTCAGGAGGTGAAAGGGCTTGAAAATAAATTGTCACATCAAGCAGCAGCTTTGCAGCTTGCCTACAAGGGGGGGGGTGGGACATGGGCAAATGGATCCTGTCTCTTTAAAATCGCTGGGCTGGACAATGAGCGCACAGGATGTGGTTTGGCGGCAGGGTTTTTTCCCCTTCGATTTGGGGAATTATCACATGGGGCCTTCTTGAGCTGGTGTGAAAGAGAGGCGGCGTGGGGAGGAGAGATACAGGCTCCACACTCAGGCGCACACGCTCTGTGCAGTTGATCGTTTCCTTAAACCAAATTAGCCGGGGCTGTCGTTACTATGGTGCAGCCGGGGCTCACAGAGTCCCAGTAATAGCATTTATTAGGTCTGTTTGCCTGGAAGCATGCCTTCCCGGATCCGATAATGCACCAGAGCAGGGCGAGTGTGGGAGACGGCAGCAAGCATTTGATTACACTTGCAACAGGGATTTTTAAGGGGTGGAGTGCGGGGCGAGAGGGTGGAGAGAAAAGCAGGCGAGCCAACCGCTCGCCCGCGGAGCTCGCTGGGCCGCCGGCGTGTGCGTTTCCGCAGCCCCGTGTGGGTTTCACCGAAGGCAGCCCAGCGCCCCGGGGTTACGGTTTGGGGATTCTCCTCCCTGTCCGGGCGGAGGGTGAACTCCCGGCTCCCGCAGCTGTCAGACGTGGGTGGGGAGGGAAGCAGGGCGGGAGGGCGCACGGGCGGGCAGCCAGAGCGCGGAGTTGGGCAGCCGGAAGGGGGACCGCAGCCGCCCGCTGTTTGCAAACGGCCCCCGCTCTGGGGCAAGGGGAGCACCCCGCCGCCAGCAGCAGCACCCTCCCGGGCGTGCAGAGGGGAGCCCGCGCCCCGCTCCCCGTGCGCATGGCTCTGCCGCCCGGCTCGCAAGGGGAAGCTCGCAAGTGAAACTATTATTATCGCGCTGCGAAGCATGGAGCTCCTGGAAGACGCCGCGTAGAGACGGAAGGAGCCGCCTGCAGCCGCCCGCCGCTGCGCCCCTACCCTTTCGCTTTCATTAGGGGAGACAAATCTGCTGTCAGCCAGCCAGCTTTCCAATTTACCGATAATGATTCTTGCATGAAAATTGATCGAGGGGCTCTCCACCGCCGCGCGCTCTCGCCTCCCCGCGCTGCTCCTGCCTCCTTCTGCTCGGGCGCCCGAGCCCCCGCGAGTTCCTCCTCCTCCTCCTCCCGCCACCCCCTCTCTGAGTCAGTGGTGGGACGCCGGCCGGGGAGATAACCAAAAAGGGGGGGAGGGGTGGCGAGCGGGGGAGGGGAGCCGGCTCCCCAGCCTGCTTTCTCCTGCCCCGGACTTGTTTGCAATCGCTGCCTCTTTTATTTACGAGGAGAAATCTCCCCCTCGGTACTTCTTGGCTGTTTGGGTATTAATTTTCTCCTCTCCCCTCTCCCGCGCGCCCCCTCCTCCGCTCCCCCCACCCCGCCCCTTCTCACCCAGTAGCTAAGGGGAAACAAAACAAAGCCGATTTCTCCTTGGCAACCGGAGACACCCCCCCTCTCGCCGCCCCCCCTTCCTTTTTCCTTCTGGTTCTGAACGTGAAACCCTGTTGGAAACAGGTCTCTTGACCCTCGCCCTTGACATTCAAATGGCTGAATGGAGGAGAGATTGCTACTCGCACGTCTTGGGGGCTGCTGCTGTCCCCCCTCCTCTCCTTCTCTTCCTTTCAAATGAGTAATCCCTGACGATCTCAACCCCCCAATTTCATCACCCGCGCCCCCCCTTTATTTTTCTCTCGTCCTCTCCGCTCTCCCGCCCGCTCTCCGCCGCCGCGCTCCCCCCTCCTTTTTTTATTTGCATCTCAAGTCCAAAAGGCAGAAAATACACACGCGGCGAAGACGCCCCGGCGGCCGCGGAGGCTCCGGCCCGTCCTCGGTCGTCAATTACCTCGTTGTGGATCTGCCAGGGCCGAGGTGGCCGAAATGGCCCGGGCGCCGGCCGGAGACGGAGCCTTTTGATCATCTTGGGGAAGAAGAAAAAAAAAGGACTGATTTTTTAATTTTTTTTTCGTCGCTCTTGGGATCGCTTTTCTGCCTTTATTTTATTGTTTTGGACATTTTTGAGCGCCGTGGCTTGGACAGTGCTTTTTGTTTCCTTGCTGGGTTTTAATCTATTTTTTTTCCTTCTTCGTCCCTCTCTGGCCACTATGGAATTCTAATTTGAACCATGTTTGGATTGAAGCCGCCTCTGTATTACTTACCAGGTAAGCGAGCCGTGCGCCTCCCCAGGTCCCGCGCGGCGCCGGCGCGCCGGGGACCCTCCCTCACCTTACCGCCCGGACCCCCCCAAGCTGGGTCGGGGCGGCGGGTCCGCCGTGCCCCCCGCGGCCCCCCCGGCCCGGGTTCCTCCGCCGCGGTCCAGCCCGCGCGGTGTGCGCTACGGGCGGCGAGGAGCGCCCACCCGGCCCGCTGCCCCCGCCGCGCCGCCGCCGGGGCTTGTGCGTCTCGCTCCTTTTGTCTGCCCGGAGCCGGCTCCGCGGCGGCGGCGCCGCGAGCGGCCGAGGCACTCGAGCCTTCCAAGGTGCATTAAGCACCGGGTGTGAAGTTACTTTTCCGAAGGCCGCCCCGATCCGGTAGCATGCCCCCTCAACCCCGCGCCCCAAGTCATGGGGCTCGTTTCCCTCTCCCTCCAGCCAACCCCTCTGCGTGGTCTCTGCACGAGCGTGGCCCGGCCGCCCCCTATTCCTGCCCGGGATTCCCTGGAAGGTTTTGTTCTGCCGAGGGCGGAGGTGGGGGGGCGGCCAGGGAAGCTCGGGAGGGTATTTGGCGTGGCTTCCTGTTTCCTTAACCTTCCTGCGCGCTGACAGCAGCTGGCCCTGTAACTTTCTGTTTCGGGTCACGTCGCGCTTTCAGCCCCAGAGGGGAAGGGAGGGGATGACAGCAGAGGGTTTGGGGAGCCCCTTCTGATTCACCCTGTTTGTACTTCTGAACCTTGAACATGACTGAACGTGGCCAGCGAGAAGCTGCTGGGATGGCGAGGGAGGGGGGAGCCAGTGGTGAACCCTCAGGGCCCTCCCCCGGGGCCGGCAGCCCCCCAGTGTCCCCCCGGGCAGGGGAGTAACCGACCAGGCCTGCCCCAGGTGGGGCCACGTGACCGCAGGTCAGGAAGCTGTTCTGCCCGTGACCGCTTGTTCTAGGAATGAGCTGTTTTCATTTTCCCTTCCTTCCTTTAGAGTTTACCTCCCTTGGGCTTTGACACACAGCCCCCACTGAAGTTGGGGTGTCCATGGGGGTGGGGAGATGTTGAGGTGCTGTAGACAGCAGAGGGGAACTTCCTGGTTTTCTCATGTTGAGGCTTTAAAAATTCTGCAGAAGAGGCTGCCTTGGAGGTTTATTTCTGAATTGTTTTGCTGGGGAGAGGTGCACGTGGCCGGGTATTGGGTTTCAGGATTTTTTTCCTCTGTGTTGAAAAGGTCCTGTCACTTTTGCCAAGGCTCCCGCACCACCCTGGTGTCCCTGGGAGGAGGTGTGGGGGTGGGACGGGCAGGGCAGGACCCAGCTCCTTTGGATGTGGCCTTTGCTGTCCCGACCAGGCAAACGTTTCCGCCGAGCTAAAGGGCAGGGCGGCGGGTCACCAGAGTCCAACTGACTTGGAAAGTAGGAAGGACTTCTGGTGTAGACAAACCTGTACATTTACTCTTTTTGAGTTTCTCTGTGGCTGTTTTCAGTTTCCCAGCCCTTCCCAGTAATGGGCCACTTGGTCTGTATTCCCTGCTTGGTGTCTATGCCATTTTTATGGGACTGTTCTTCTGGGTGTCCATTTCATTTTTGATCTCTTTTTATTATTTTTTTTCCCTCCCACTGCCTGAAATGCCAGTCAGCACTAGCAAGCTTGGCGTTCCCTCCCTCTGCACTTCCCTTAACGGATACAGCACCTTAGGACCAGGGATCCCCAGTTTAGAAAAACACTGTAACATGAGGGTGACCTCCTCTGGGGCTCAGACATCTCCCCATAGGCAGGAGGACGCACAGTGAGTGAGAGCTCATGCCTAGTGACGCCCAGCTCTTTAACCCAGCATGCAGCAGGATGTTCCCGCTGTAGCTGGGGTTTCTGTTCTGCCTCCCCCCTGGTCTGTGACTTGGGGACAGCAGGGAGCTTTCTTTCCTCCCTGTATTTCTTGCACCTCCCCCCAGCTCTGTGCACAACACCCCCCCCATCCCCCCACCCAAGACGCTCAGGACAAGCTTGTGGCAAGAATGAATCTTCTTAAGTACAGGGCGTCTTCAAAGCACAGGTGTTTGTAATCTACACCCCACTTCACCTGCCATTGGGTGGCTGCTGGCGCATATTTATTCATCAGGTGACCGATTTTCTGTTTACACAGGCAAAGAGGAGGAGGAAGTGTCAGGCTAGGAAATTCAAAGCCTTTAAGGAAAATCAGCCCAGGGAGGGATGAGTTCTGCCAGTCTTGATCTCCAGGGAGATTAGGAGAGGTCAGAAGTGTGGGCAGGTCAGGGCACAAGTGAATCTTAGCCTTTGCTTGAAGATTTCTCCCCCTAGAGTTTTTTTTCTTTTTTTTTTTTTTTAAAAGGCCCTCACTGGGGTTTTACACTTGATTGTCTTAGTGTGATATGCAGCACTATTGCTTCCCTGGGCCGTGACCCATCCTCTTGAGCACAGGCAGGCCTGGTTGCAAATGCTTTGCAGACTCCTGTTGATCTCAGTTCCCCGCTCTGAGATCGGTGCTGCCATCTGCCCATTTCACAGATGAGCAAAGTGAAGCCCAGAAGGGCTCAGCGATTTGCCCAGTGTGGAAGTGGTAGAGCTGAGGTGTGAAGCTGGCTGCCACCCACCACACTGGTCCGGGAAGGAGGGGCCCAGGTGGCAGTGGTGGCCTGGCGTGGCTCGGGCCTGTGCTCTTAGGTGAGAGAGGCAGAGCCCCTCCCTGTGGAGGCCTGACACCCGGGTGCTCTGGAGCCTGTCAGACCTGGCTTCTGTTCCCGAAGCCAGATCCCAGACAGCACCGCAGGGAGCCAGGGCCCAGACTCTGCCTGTGCAGCCATTACCCTGGGGGCAGCCCGCAGTGAGGCTGGCAGCAGGCACCGGCTCCTCCTGTTGGACAGGTGAGGGCACCCAGGCTGGGCAGTCGGGGCCAAGTCCGGCTCTGCCTCTTCCCAGCTGTGTCCTTGGGCAGTGACCAAAGCTCTCAGTTAAGCCTCAGTCTTCCCGCGTGTAAAGTGGCATCCAGAATCGTGTCTCCCTCAGTGTCAGTGCAAGGCGGGGGCCGGCGGTCGGCAGCCCTGTTGTAAATAAAGTTTTATTGGCACACAGCCACGCCCGTTCTTTTATGTCTCCTCTCTGGCAGCTTTCACAGGGTAACGGCAAAGTTGCGTCTTTGGACAAAGACCGTATGGAATGGCCAAGCCCAGGATGTTTATTTGCTATCTGCCCTTTACAGAGAAAGTCTGCCCGCCCTCCCGCGTAGGGATTAAACGAGTGAATCTTCACAAGGCGTGGAGGACAGGCCTGGGATGCAGTTAACACTTAACGAGTGCCTGTGATAATAACTACGACAATGTTTTGTCGTAGTCACTATTACTGTTACTAAGGTGGAATTACTTGCAGAAAGTCACAGAGCTTCTTAGCAGGGACTTGAACTCAAGCCTCTGGGCCAGGCCTCTCGCGCCATGGCGCGGCGTCTGCCTCTGTGCTGTTTCGCTGGCTGGGGGACTGGTGTCCAGAGGATGCTTGGTTTGCAAGGCAGGGAAGCTGCCGGGGCACGTGCCAGGGGGGGTGGGGGAAGGTGGGCACGGCCTCTGCCTATCTGCAGATGAGGTCCCTTCGTGAACTTTCCTTCTGTGTAGGCGCACGCCCAGTTACCCCCTTTCCTGAACTCCACCAGACTGCCAGCCCCGCGGGCGGGGACTCTGTGTGTGTCTCCTTGTGCCAGACTTAGTGCCAGACCAGTAGTAACAATCATAAAAAATAATAATAATATTGGTACCAACTGAATGCATTTAAAAAAATGATAACGAGGGCCAGGGGGTGGCTGTTTCTTACCCAGCTCCCGTGTCGTTGAAGACACAGCGCCAGTGTTAGTCCTCGGAACAACTCTGGGAGGTTGGGCTACTCGTATCCCACTGGACAGCTGAGGAAACTGAGGCACAGAGAGGTTCGGGTCACACAAGCAGTACATGGTGCGGCCGGGCTCTGACCCCGGGCAGTCTGGCTCCAGAGTCCCTGCTTGATAAATATTTGTTGAGCACCAGGGAGAGAGTCGGCCGTTGGTATTGGCGGTGGCGCCCTCCTGGCCTCTTATCTCGTTCCTGGCATTTGTGGAGGGACCGACTCCTCAGCTGTCAGTTGACCCCAGCCTGGCCCCGCACTGAACTCTTGGTGACCCCAACCTCCCCCTGGGATCGCCGTCCACTGCCAGGAAGGATGCTCCAGGCCCTCCAGTGAGGAAACTGAGGCCCAGGGAGGGCCGGGGCTCGACCCACAGCCATGCAGCCTGCCGGTGGTGGCACTCGGACCCTGGGTCTCCCCCGGAACGTTTTCCCTGCCCTGCGGCCGGCGCAGGTCGTTGATAGCTGGTCAGGCCTGGTGTGGCCCCTCTGTGAACAGCCTCGGAGGGACCTGTGAGAGACTGGGGCTTCCTCGCCAAGAGCCGGGGTATCCAAAGAAGTGAAGCTAGGGCCAGGCGGCCTGGGGGAGCCTCTGGATTGTATTTTTCACCCTCCACCCCCAGAATGCTTCCAGAAAGTTGTCGTCATGGCTCAGCGCGGGGCTCTGCTCAGGCCCCCCGGGGCCGGGCGGGTGTCTGGAGGTGAGGCCCTCCAGCTGCGGCTCCCAGCTCCCAGGGCGCCGCTCAGCAGCCGGGGCGGGAGGGGTATCCGCAGTTGCCAGCTGTGCCCAAGCTCATGCCCAGCTTCTGGCTTGTCACAGTGAGCCGTGGGATTGTAAGGAAACCCATGGCTTTGGGACAGGCCCCGGAGACACCCCAGACCTGCTCTGGGGGCAGCTCGGGCCTAAAGGGGTCTGAGTCCGATAGGAAAACATGGCTATTTGTGATTGAGAAAGCTGCTTATTTACAGCTCAGAAACTCAGCGGGGACAAGCATTTCAGCTCCCATCTAGCACTTTCCAGGCAGTCACTAATTAATCTTCCGATACCCCTGAGAAATGGGGAGGGGCCGCCACGTTTCCATCTGTCGGCTGGGAAAGCCGGGGGCCCTTGTGTCCCAGCTGCGGCCCAGCCCTTCTCCGAGGGGCCTGGTCTGGCTCCCACCTCCCTGCCCAATTTGGTTCTCATTAAGATTTTTTCTTGCTTAAATGTGTTGTTCTGATGCCATGGGTGGGACTCTGATACAGCCCCACTGGGAGCACTCTTGCTTCTTATCTTCCTGACTCCGGAGTCACAAGAAGTTTTCTTTGTGCTCTGGGAGCAAATGGTCATTAGGGTACCTGGATTCCGGCCCGCGGGTCCGCAGGGATGGATGTCCCCTCTGCAGGAGAGAGTGCGGGGCAGGGGGCAGCTGGCTGGGGCCACGGGGCTCCCAGACAGAGCCAGCGAGGGGGGAGGTGTCTGCACTGGGGGGCCTCTGTCTCCAGCCCAGTGCCCATGCCGCGGATCCTTCCCCCGGGATGTGGATGCCCACTGGGCTTCCCGCTCACCAACAGCAAGCGCGAGCCAGTCGTCTGGTCTACCCTGGCGTTTTGCAGCCAAGAAATGAGAGGTCGAGAGACCTTGCTGGGCCTGCTGGCTTCAAATGCTTCTCCTTAGACTTTTGGGGACACTGGGGAGGTAGAGGCAGCCTGTTCATCGACTGTCATACTCTGCTTTGCAGAAAAAAGAAGTGGATGTTTATAACTCCTAAAGTAGCCTTTCCAGGAGGGAGGGCGGAATCCCCTCCCAGCGGATCCTTGGCATCGTCTCCTTGGTGGTCTAGCTCTGCAATCAGTGGAAATTTTTTGAAGCCACGGGGCGGCGGGGGGGGTGCGCATTGGAAGGGAAGAGGGAATTTGGGGGTGAGGGAATAAAAATACACGAGGTGTTCTTTTTTTTTTCTTAAGAGCTCCATATAGATTTAAAGTCCTTTTGTTAATTTAGGAACATAAAACTGCGTGATGTATAGTGTGGTTTGCTCGTAAAATTACTAAGCGTGGCATATTTAGGGCTGTGAAGGCTTGGGGTAAAAGGGAAAAAATCATCGAGAATTTTCTTACTAGTCTTTAGGGGAAAGTGCCTTTTTCCGGCATTCCCCACTGATGGCAGCCCGGGTGGGGCTTAGTAGGCGCCGCCAGTTCCAGCTGTGCTGGGAGGGGTGCTGGGGGCGCCCCGGGTCTGCGTTAAGCCAGGGCCAGGTCTCCCCCCGGAGCAGGAGCCCACCCAGTCCTGGGGTCCAGCCGCTGCCTCCCAGGGTCACGCCCGCCCTGCCCTGTGTTCCCTGCCTCCTGCAGTGAGACAGGAAGCGCCCTCTGACCAGGCCTGGCCCGCTGCCCAGTGGGCATTTGGCCGCTTGCTTAATGGGCTGCAGGGTCAGGAAGTCATGGAACTTTGGACTTGGAAGGAACTCAGAGGTCAGACGGCCAACCCCTCCCCTCCTCTGGATTTGGTGGTCTCTTGGGGTTACCTTCCCGACAGCCAGCTCTGGCTGGGCTCTGCTCCCTGGGTCAGACCAGCCATGCCACCGTGGACTGTTAGAATGTTTCTTTTCACAGGAACACATGTGTTTGACCTAGTTCTGTTCTCTGGGGACTCAAACGGAGTCTGCAGCTCCCAAGCATCGTCCCTTTAGGCCCCACCTGGCTGCTAGGCACCGCACAGAGGCTACTGGGCAAGGATCAGGGAAGGAGGAACGAACAGGAAGCGAGATGAGTAAAGATGGAGCTCTGGAAACTGCCCGGAGCATCCTGGCAGAGGAAATCTAGGAAGGCTCCCTGGAGGCGGTGGCACTGGAGGCGGGATTTGGAAGTGTGAAGCTCAGGGTGTGAGGCTGGTACAGGGAGGAGGGATGCACAGGAATAGGGGAGCTGCTCCTGAGATAGCGTTAAGTTCATGGCAGCACTGGGTGCTGGGCTGTCCCTACCCGAGTGGTGGTTGTGGTGTGGGGGGCACGGATTGAGCAGTCACGGTGACGAGGGCTGGTGCTGAGAGGTGTGGAGAGTTTTCTGGGCGTGCGGCGGAGGCAACAGTTTGGTTTGAGGTGGGGGAGGAGGCTGTGTGTGAGAAGGCCGCAGGGTAGAAGTGACATTTGAGCTGGCCTTTCTACTCTGGGGCAAACCTCCGCTCCTCACTGGTGGGGACTTGGTAGGGAAGGCCACCACGCCTGCCCCGATTCTTAGCGGCATCCTCTAGTGGCAAGGCCCATGCTTTAAAGAGGCCACGGGGACTCTCCCAGAAGGGGTCCAGACAGCAGGGCCCCGAGAGTGAGCCTGAAGGCTGTGCCCCCACGCAGAAGGGGTCACACTGTCACCTGGTAGCTGTGGCTGTTGAGTCTGTCTCTCTTCCCAGCCCACCCAGACACACGCTGGGTGTGGACCGAGTGTCCTGCGTGGCCAGACCCTGGGGGCCAGAGAGATGCGTCAGGCCCAGCCCCCTGCGGGTGTCAGGGTGCTGGGGGCAGGGCAGGCGGGGCGCAGTTGCTGGTGGGGGGCAGAGGCCGCCTGCAGGGGCTTGGGGGTTGCGGGGAGGCGGCATTCCCCTGGACCTCCCTGGAAGGGCAGGAAGGAGGGGTTTAGCAGGAGGGGAGGGTTTGGCGAGGGGTGGAAAACAGTGTGGGAATGAAGCCCGTGGGTGGGTTGGAACCACATTTTGGAGGGTCTTGAATGTCATAGAGCCGGTGACACATGACCTTTGTCATACGCGGGCGGCAACCCAGGGTTTTAAGCAGCGAGTTCACGTGTGTACCGTGTGCCAGGCACGTGGAGACGCAGCCAAGAAGCCCCCGAGGGCTGTGCCCTCGCCGAGTGTCCCTTCCCACCGTGGGCACAGGAAGCGTCCCGTGGTGTGAGCTCGGGGAAAGCAGGGGAGGGGCGGAGGCTGCGTGTTCGCCAGCCCTCTGGGGATTCTGCTGCCCGCCCTGTGGCCTTCTCGCGTGGCCTCCACCCCCACCGAAAACCGAGCTGCTGCTGCTCTGCGCACCCAGAACCGGGCCGCCCCGTTCACCTGACTCAGGGTCCCCAGGAGGTTTGGAGAGGGGGTGCGGGCTGGCTTGTACTTAGGCCAGGCCCAAGGCCGGGAGAGGGTGTGAGAAAAAAGCAGGAAGGATCCCGGTCTCAGGGGCTGCACTGCAGGAGGAGCGGGGTCCTGACGGCCGGGGTTCTTGGGGTGTCCTTGCGGGGTCTGGCTGCAGGCCTTGCTGCTTCAAGGTCAGCAAGCTTTTCTGATGCTGCAGCGCTGCCTGAGCAAGAGCCTCGGGTCAGAGCCGGGGGCTCCTTACTGGCTGTGTGGCTCTGGGCAGGTTACTTACCCTCTCTGGGCCTTAGTTTCCTCGTCTGTCAAATGGAGCCATTAGTGCCACCTACCTCGTAGGGTCGTCTGAGTGAGTTGGCGAGAGGCACCGGCCAAGTGCTGCAGGACCGTTGGCTGCGATTACTGTTTGGATTAGTAGTTCCTGGCTGGGCTCTGCGCTGCCCCTGTCTTTGGATTCCAGACAGGCGTCAGAGAAGAGAGCCCTTCCCGGGAGACCTGGGCAAGTCGCGATGGAGGTGGTGGGCCGGGCAGGCAGGGCATTACTGTGGGGCCTTCGAGGAGCTCAGACTCCCGAAATGGCCGTCAGCCAGCCGGGCCCTTCGCGGCGCGGTGCCCACACGGTGGCAAGCTCTGAATAAATAAAGAAGGATGGAACCTCCCTGGAGAGATGGTGCAGGCCCCGTCCCCACACCCCACGTCAGAAGTGCCGCACTGGGTGATCCACAGGCCTTAGGTTGGTCGCACGGAGGGCGTCGTTGGCCAGACCGTGCTCTGCAGAGAACTTCGTCGTAATAGATCCCCCCTTCAGCCTCCCACCCTCAAAGGATTCCAGTGTCACCCGCCAGCAAGTGACAGACCCTGCAGCCAGAGCCCCAAGGCAGACGGCACCTTGTCTCAGAATCTGGGGCCTTCTTTGAACTGGTCCTGACACTCCCTTCCCCTTGTCACTCTTGTCCTATAATTCATTTAGGATTAGCTTTCAGACCTCCCCGCCGGTCCTAACTTCTGTCGCCTTGGAAACTGTGTCAACCGTTTGCTGGTTTCCTGTGATTATCTGACAAGAGAAAGGGGGCCAGCGGAGAACATACAGGAAGGGGGGGAGGAGAAAGCGGGGTCTTCGCTGAACTGGCTGCGGAGGCCGGGGTGAGGGGGCAGGGCCGGCAGCTGCCTGGGGGGTCACAGCGGCCCCTGGCGCTGGGAACCAGCATGCAGGTGTCATCAGCATTTACCTTAGATCTTTAGGACCCAGGGACAAGGTGTCACCTTCTTCCCCCCACCCCCACCCAATTTCCCTTTTGGAAAGTTTCACTCATAGGCTAATTTTAACCCATCTTCACTTTAGTGCCAACCGCAGGGTGCCGGGCCGTGGGTGGGCCGGTCAGATCAACAGTTGGGGGGCTGATGGGTGCGTCCGTCCGCAGGGGGACCGAGACTTCATAAGGACACATACGGTCGTGAAACATTGTTTTATTTTGCTCCCAGATGCCGCGGGTCAGGAATTCCGAACGGGCATGGTGGGCTGCAGCTGGTCTCTGCTCCGCTGTGCCGGGGGCCTTGGCTGTGCCGGGGGCCTTGGCTGGGGAGACGGAAAGGGAGGCGCTTTGCTGGCCAGAGTCCGGAGTCACCTGAAGGCCGTGTCTCGCGCCCGGCGGTTGGTGCTGGCTGGCAGCCGGACTCTCAGACCGCGGCTTGGGTTTCCTCCCAGCATGGCGGCCCCAGGGCTCCAAAGGCAGGTCCCAGCTGCCCAGGAGGAAGCCGCGTGGCCTTTCAGGGCCTAGCCTCGGAGGGCCCCCAGCGGCTCATCACGTTCCGTTGGTTACAAGTGAGGGACGCGCCCACCCAGATTAGTCTGGAGGGTCTAGGCTGTACCCTTTATGAGGGGTACAGCAATGTTCTAGAAGACTTGGGGCCTGGGAGATGGTGGTGTTGCCTCTCTGGAAGATGAGGTAGCCACACACGCTCCGCGCACCCGCGCAGTCTGCGTTTCCAGGACCGTGTAGACTTGCCTGAGGCGGGAGAGAGTCCATCCTCCTCCGGGTCCGCTTCTAAAGTTTCCCGAGGACGGAGGCGGCGGAGGTTCGAGCAGAGGCCTTGGTGCTCTGGCGGGGCGGCCTTCGTGCTAGTGGGAGCCCCCCGTTTCAGGTTCTGTAGACGTAACAGCGAGGGTTGTTTCTGCAAATAAGGCGTTGTTGCTCGTCACGGAGGGAAGACTGGGATCGGTGGGAAGACAGGAGTGCCTTTTGGGCGAGCCGCTAATGAGCTATGTCTGATTTTATGAAACTCCGTGGTAAATTATTAATTTGGGCCAGAAATGAAAGTGTGGAACCGGATAGGCTCATGAATATTCATCGTGGATCCAGCGTGGGCTCGGGCGGTGGCTGGAGCAGGCAGCCAGCCTCCTGACCCAGATTCGGGCGGGCGGAGGCTCCTGGGAACCCTTCCCTGTGGCCTCCCTCAGTTTCTCCGTCCGTAGGTGGGGCCGGTAGCTCTCATCGCATTAGCGCAGTTGCAGCTAGACCAGGGCCGGGGCCGGGGCCAGCTTGGGACACGGGTGGGGGTTGAGGGGAGAAGTCAGAGGGTTCTTGACCCCGCCCCCACCCCCGGGGTCACAGCAGTCTGTTCGCATTGTGGAGTCGCTGCAGTGGTGATCCCTGCAGGGAAAGAGCCAGAAGCCCCTGCTCCCCTTTAGAGCGTCCCAGAGGTCAATGCTGGGAACCCCCTTGACTTGAGGGTCCCTTTAGCAGATTGTCTTCAGTTCCAGAAGATGACCACAGTTGGCATGACTGCGGTCACCTTTCGAGTGGAGCGTAGTGGAGCCGCCTCCCACGTGCGGACCTGCCCTCAATAGCGAGGTGGCGTTTCCAGCGTGGTTCTGCTGGCGGCCTCCCCTCCCCCCTCCCGGACGAGGCCCAGCTTCTCAGCACGGAGGGCGGGCCTCGGGAGTTGACGCCTGCCTGACCATCTAGCCTGTCTCTCCTCCACGCCTTTGCCCAGGCTGCTCCTACCGTGCTGAGCTCAGAAGTCTGGAAACCTTTCTGGGCTCACCCCGCTGGGACGGGCATCTCCTCCCTCTGTGCTCCCAGGTATACACGAGCGTGACCTGCCATCGTGGCTGCTTGTTTGTAAGGGAGCGTGGCGTGGTGGCTGAGCAGTCAAGTTCAGATCCTGGCTCTGCCTTTTCTCCTTGTGAGAACTTGGGCAAGTTACTTCAACTCCGTGCCTCAGTTTACTCATGAAACGGCTCTGAAAATTCAAAGGCTTTTACATTTAAAGCACTCAGCGTGGTGTCCAGGGCTTCTCAGTAAGGGTTTACCTGCTCTTGGTATCCTTGTTCGTGCGATCGTCATTGTCACATTACCCCTGGGATTGGAGCTTCAGGGCAGGAACGCTGGGCGCCCCCAGCCCACGCCAGCACACAGGCATTTGCGGCCGCTGTGGTCTCGGGTTAACACGCCTTCCCTGCCTCTTGGTAATCGGTGACGTCAGTTTACGCGGCCTGCAGTGTCGTGCCGTGGGGACAGCTCAAAGGCCGCGTGGGGCCTGTGTGGGTTTGCCGGGTCTCTCAGACGGGGGCCCTGCACCTGCCCTCAGCCTGGACAGGCCCGTGGTATTGCAACCCCGGAGACCGCCTCTGCCTGGAGCCGAGGCCACTTCCTGTCTGAGTCCCAGCGGGTGGAGGTGGGGGTTTCAGTCCTCCCTCTCGGAGGAGAAGGACAAAGAAAAGCAACGTTTCTGGCGGCTTCCGGGGTTAGAGCTGAGCTGTGAACTACGGCCCTGGGTTCCCAGCCTGAACTGGCCGCAGCTTGCAGCGAGCTTTTCGGAGCAGCGGGTCTGTGGCCGGCTGAGCAGCCAGATGGGGTCAGAGGTCGCTTGTCCAGTCCCAGGCACACCGGCTGGTTCCAGGGCCTCCTCCAGGGCGGGGGAGTTCTGGATGGCCTTGGCACTTGGTCAGGGCTGGCCTTCGAGGGCCTTGGCGGCGGGGAAATCCTCAGAGCCTCTCCACGTGCGAGAGCCGCCACACCTGTGCTCGGGAGGGGGACTGCTCGGGGCTGGGAACGGCCTTGCCCTGACCCGCCTCTGCCGTGGTTCTCGGGGGCCTTGATCGTCCCGGCACTTGACCCTGGCCTGCGGAGGGGCCAGGGAAGGCGTGTGAGGTTTTATGTGGCTTTATGAAACCAATAACTCCACCTGCCCGGCTTTTCATCTTGATTTTGATGCCTTTGACTCAGGGCTCTGTCACCTCCCAGGTGCCCGGGCTCCGGGCAGAGGCAGCGGCGGGTCGGACCGGTGGGGCGAGCTGCGTGGGAAGAGCAGCAAAACAAACAGCCGGCAGCCGGCTCTGTTCTCGCCCTGGTTTGGAAAGAGACGTTGGCTTCTTGCAACTGCAACTGGCTGGGCAGTTCCTGAGCACCTGTTGGTGCCAGGCCCCGGGGGGCTGAGGGGGAGAGTTGAAAGTAAGTCACAGGTCCTGCGGAGGCGCTCAGTACCTGAGGAGGGGAGGAGCTCGTGGGGAGCGGCCTGACTGCGGGTTTCTGAGGCTTAGAGGGATACAGATGACTCCAGGCGCTGGGAGGAGGATGGAAAGTTCCCATTTGGCCGGAGTGATCTGGGAGGACTTCCTGCAGGAGGTGGTGCTTAAAGCAGATTCTGAAGAGTTGGAGGGTTTTGAAGGGGGAAGATAAAGGGAAGAGGGGAGAGGTTTTCATCTCGGTGTACCACAAACTGGGCGGTGACCTCCACCGACCCGGGATCTTGTGAGAGGGCAGGTTCTGGTTCGGTGGGTCCGAGGGCGTCTAACCAGCCCAGTGGGCACTTCCCCTCCCTGGGGCTCCTGGAGCCACATTCACCCTTCCCAGGCCCAGAAGCCGCACAGAGGGTCACCGGGGGCTGGACCTGCACTGCCTAATGTGGTAGCCACTGGCCATAGGTGACCATCAGAGCTTAAAACTATATTAATTAAAATTAAAGAAAACCAAAGCCTCAGTTTGTCAGCCACCCCAGCCCCGTCGTGAGTGCTCTGCTGGCCAGCACACACAGAGACACTTCCACCATCACAGAAAGTTTGCTCGGCCACAAAAGACGGAAGGCTGGGCCTGTGACCCTCGGAGGGACGCCAGCAAGGGCTGGGGACAGTCACCGGGTCCTCTCAGGGAGGCTCTCCGGATCCTAGAGGGGCTCTGTGCTGTGTTGGGGCCACAGGGACCTGGAGGAGGGACCCAGCCGACCTTTCGACCGAAGCGCAGGGGCCGGGAGAGGCAGCGCGAGCCGTGGCGGTGGTCAGGCTGGCGGAACGTCCTGGGGGGGCCGGGCAGGGAGGAGCTGGCAGTGAGGGGCACGTCTGGGGTGTGCGAGACGGTGGGGGTGCCCGTCTATGAAATGGAGAAGTGAGCGGGGGGTGGGGGCAGAAACCACCAAGTGACGGTTTCACGAAGGAAGGAGTGGTTTCCACCGTCATGTGGCATTGGATTTGGGGACCAGGTGGACCCAGAGAACAGCAATCTTAGTGCCTAGTGACACGCACGCACCCCTCCCCTGGGCAGGGTGGGCACACAGGGCCTCACCCTTCCTTCCAGAGCGGGTTAGTGATGTGCCCAGGGTGGCAGACGGGAGACAGGCTGCCCTGGAACTCGCCCCTCTTGCCCGGGTCTCTGAGGGCTCCCGCCCCCCTGGGGTCCCTGCTGCTACCGGGCCTCAATGGCGTCTTCCCAGTGCTAGAGAAGATCTGACAAAGGGGTCTTGTGAGATGTCGGGGTGCTTTCTGGAATGGGTATGGGGCCCCCGTCTGTCACCTGAGGAAAGGCCCACTTGGGGAGTCCACAGACGACACTCAGAGCGCAGAGAGGAGCCGCACACACACAGGCCTGGTGGAAGTCCAGGGAACTCAGGCCTGGGAAGAGGAGGTTTTGATTGCACTGGAGAGAGTCATTCTGGGCATGGTGCATGGTGGCATCTGCTTCTGGGGATGCCTGAAATCCCAGGCGAGGACTTTAAGGGGCTTCCCATGGCTTGATCGATCCAACCTTCCCCACCCGCATCGGACAGGAAGTGTCACCACTGGCCCCATTTACTGAAGAGGAGACTAAGGCACAGAGAGGTTAAGTGACGTGCCCAAGGTCACACAGCTACTAAGTGGTGGAGCCAGGGTTTGAACCTTGATGTTCTGATCCCAGAGGCGGTTTAGAGACCCGTGTTTCCAGCCTCTCAGTTACCCCCCGCCCCAGGATCGTGGCACAAAGCTGCGTGGAACACACAGGCAGAGCCCCACCGCAGGGTGACAGCTCCCCCAGCTGTGACGCCTCACACAGGTCCTTTCACCTCCTGGAGTCCCCGTTGTTTTTTTCCGATGACTGAGATAATTCACACGGGCTGAGAGTCACCCTTCGAAGTGTGGGATTCAGCACATTGAGTCACAAAGTTAGACGGTCGTTACTGCTGTTGAGTTCCAGAACATTCTTTTTAATGCCCACGAGAAACCCCTCCCCATGAGCAGTGTCACTCCCGCTCTCCCTCCCCCAGGCCCTGGCCGCCACCACTCTGCCTGCTGGGGACGTTTCACACGGATGGAATCATGTGACACGTGGCCTGCGTGTCTGGCTTCTTTCGCTGTCGTCACGTTTCGAGGCTCATCCGTGTTTCGTGCATTTTCACAGCCAAACAACGTTCCATTGTGTAGACGGGCCACGTGTTGTTGATCCGTTCGTCTGTGGGTGACGTTTGGGTGGCTTCCACTTTTGGCTATCGTCAATAATGCCGTCATGAACATATGTGTGCCCGTTTCTGTGGGGACGTGTGTTTTCATTTCTTTTGGGCGCGTTCCTAGAGCAGAGTTGCTGGATCCTGTGGTAACACTGTGCTTAACCTCTTGCCTGAGTGTCTCCCTGGGCCTTGGTTTTCCCAGCTGTGAAATGGAGCAGTGTCCTGGGGACCTGCTGTGTTTCTGTAGCAAGTAACGTTTTATTTGGAAACTCTTAAGGAGCTAAATGGTGACTTTTGTTGCTGCTGTTAATAGTGACACCAGGGCCATCAGAGCAGGTGGCCAGAGGCCACCCTGGCCTCTGCCAGTCTGTGCCTAGGATGCCTTTCCTCTGCTCTGGCCCCTGGTCGCTCAGATTGGACTCACTGTGAGTGTCCTCTGTGTGTTTCAGGGGAACTTCCTAGGAATTCAGGAGAAATTTCTCCAAAGCTGAATTCCATAGAAAAAGAGACCAGGGCTTTGGGTACCAGCTGTCATCCTCCCTGGGTGGGAATCACAGGAGAATATGGGTACCTGGGGACATCCTGTCGGCTCAGCCTCTGGGGACCAGGCTTGGGAGAGGCCCACTCACCCCACGCGGGGGGCGCGGGCACTGGGCCTCCCGTCTGGCTCTCGCGAGCAGCCCCCGGAGCCGGAGTTTTTCTTGGAGGGTGTCCAACTGGTGCAGAGCTGGCTTGGCCCCGCGCTCTTGTGGGAGAGAAAGGAAGCTATTGAGGGCCGTGGAAGTTGTAAACTGGATAAATGACCCTCCGTCGCAGGCACCAAGAATGCGTCTCCTCAGCTCTGCGGTGAGAAGCCAGCCTGGGAAAATCCCAGTGTCCCATTATTGGGCTGCAGCCCAGAGTGGGCAAGTGACTTGCCTGGGGTCACGCAGCAAGTTCGGGGCCTCGCTAGGTGGGCTCTTCCTGACAGCAGGCTATGCCTTTCAGCAGCTCCCAAAGCCACCCCTGCCCTCTGACGTGGCCTCTGCTATCCCATTAAAGCCTGCGGCTTAATCCCTGTGCATCAGCAGTGGCCGAACTCTGTGTAGCCTCTTGACAAGGCCCCAGGGTCAGGAGGCCACAGCAGTGACCTTACAGAAGAGATCCAGAAGCCACACACTTCCCTCCCGGGTCCCTCCGCCCTGTCCCCAAGGGCACCTGGGTCATGATGCCAAGGAGCTGAGAGGGCACAGGTCCGGAATGTGGCACATGTTTTTTCCGGAAGGCACGGTGCCAGTCTGCCCGCTTTGAGCTCTGCTGAGTTTTGGGTGGGTTTCTCCTGTGCTTCAGGCCCCTGCGTCTCCCCTTCCCCGCTCGAGCCAGCCAGGCCCCTCCCCGCTGCCCTGGGCGCCGGGGGCTCCTTGCTGCAGCCTGCCTGGTTATCAGCCCAGATCAGCTCCCCTGGCAGGCAGGGGGTTTAACCCCGCGCGCGCCCCCCTTTTAGGCGAGCGAGCTTGTCCTCCCACCCTGCCGGCAAGGCCGCGGCCCCCCTGCCCTGCCAGCCGCTTGCTTAAAATGTTAATCCCTCGCCGTGTAGCTCCCGCGCCCCTCTCCCCCGCCCCCGGCTTTTACGCTCCAGTTAATTAAATGTGGCTGCCTATTGTCAGAAGACAAAGTTGGATATTTATTACACCTTGGCGCTACAGAATGTCAAAGGCGCACACAGTTTGAAGAAATACTGGCAGCGAATGAGGCCGAGCATATGTCTGCAGGGCCTGGGCGGGCAGGTCGCAGCCACCCTGGCGACCCGTGGATTCCAGCTCCGGCTTTGGCGAACGGCTTCCCCGAGAGGCGCTTGACGACTCGTGTTTACTGGGGGAGTTCTGGCAGAATCGCTGGGGGATCTACTATCTGGCGTAAACATCCTGGTTCCGGAGATTATTTCATTGCAAGGAATTAAAGATGCTGTTAAAATACACACAGACCCTCCTTGAGTCGTTCTGGTGCCCGTGGCTGGGCCCGGAGAGCGGGACAGGCTTCCCTCTCTGCTCCCCTCGCTTCCGGCCTCCTACTTGGGCTTTTAGGTTTTATTTTTATTTTTTCACTTGGGCACCGCAAAAGCACACGGCTGATTGCATTTTTTTTTCCCCGTGGGGGGAGTGAATATGGATGCGTTCATTTTATAGGGTTTTTTTCCCTCCCCCTTAATAATAATGCTTTAAAGATGTTTGACATCTGTAACCAACAGCTGGCATCCTGTTATGGAAGAATGTCCTTTTATTTCAAAGCAGGTTGAACTGTCATTAATAGTATAATTAGGTGATTATCACTATATAGCAGAAAACTGCTTAATTGTAGAGATCGCTTTTCTAGGATTCCAGTCTTTTTATGGTTATATTTGTTTTAGCTGTTTGAATTTTCATTATATTTTGGCATTTGGTGTGTTGCCTCGTTTTTGTTTTTTTTTTTCTGTTTTTTTTTTTCCCCTTCCTGTTTTTTAATGTGTCTGACAGCTGTCTTTGGCAGCATTTGGTCCCGAAGATGCTCCTGGTATTACAGCAGCCGCAGAGGAGTATTACCTGGAAGAGGTTTCTTATCCTACCGCCCTGGTTAACCCATTCCGTGCCAGGCCGAGTCCGCAGGAGCAGGGCCGGGAATGCCAGGTGTGCTTTGATTTATCTGATCTCTCCGCGGGTAATAGTATGAAATTAGACATTTAACCCTGGAGCTAAGGTTGTCTGTTAAGAGGCCACTTTTACAATGCAATTTATTTTTATGGTGCGTCCTTAATACACAGTATTACCAAATGCTTCTGAGTCATTTGGATTCCAGAGGGAAAGGCACATTTAAAGGGATGTGGTCTCCGATGTAACTGGAATTTGAAAATAAATGGGTTGTACAGAATCTAAGAGGAAATAGTCTATCTCTTTAAGGACTTTGAATGGAATGAGCGTAGAGGGGGGCTTGCCTGTTAAAAGCAGACAGAAGCCAAATGCTGCCCCTTCCCCTGTGGACCCCGGGCACCCCCTCTCCGGTGGCTGGTTCCTGCTAGAGGCCCGGACCAAGGACCAGCTGCTTCTCCCCGGTGGCGGCAGGGAAGCTGGGTGTGCGGAGTCCCAGCCCCCGTGCGGGAAGCTGGCTCTAGATTAGCTGGTGTCTGGGAAGGTGCCTCCGGGTCATCCTCTATCCTCCCGCCTCCTGGGGGATGTTGTCCCCAGATGTTTTCTTTCCAGAGACTAAGCCCTCCCAAGAGCACAGGGGTATGTCGTGGGTATTATGGGGCTTTTTGTTCTGAAGGGTTGTCAGTCCCTCATGTGGAGTTTTAGAAACCCTCTTCCTTCCCGCGGGGTCCAGGGAGGGTTGCAGTTTGGGTTCCAGGCTTGCTTGGCAGCTGATGTCCTGGTGTGACCCGTGAACACTGTGCTTCCATCTTGCTTTGTCACTGCAAAACTCAAAGGACGTACGTTGGGGACCCTGGGTTGTCACTGGGCCATCACAGCGGCCCCTACCCCATTTGCAGCAAGAGCTGGCAGGTCCTTCCCTGACTGCAGGCCCTGTCTCTGGGGGCTTCGGGTCACCCCACCTTGACTGCCACAGACGGGAAGCTGAGGTCCTGGCGGTGAGGTGGCCTGCCCCCAGGCGCCCGGCTAGGAGCAGGTGCGGGTCTTCTCCTCTGGGGTTCTCTCCGTGGTGGGTGATGTCCTTGAAGCTGGGGTCCCAGAACGCAGAGGTGCTGGGCCTGCCTGGTGTCGAGTGCCCGAGGAGGAGGGGAGGACCCAGTCCTCTGGGAGAACTGGCGTGTGTGTTCAGGGCACTTTCGTTTTTATCGTCATTACCATGAGGGTCGCGGAGGAAGCTCAGAGCCAGGGATAGCAGCTCTGCTGTGACAAGGCCCCCCCAAACCCCCAACTTAGCAGCCGGGACACCTCTGTTTGAAACAGCCCCAGAGTCCTCCGCCCTGGGCCCATGCCCCCTCCCCGCCCCAGGAGGCAGCGCTGTGATTATCCCCATCCTCAGAGGAGGGAGCCGAGCCCCAGAGGGACAGTCACCTACGCGGGGTGTTAGCGTGGCACAGAAGTTGAGGGTCACCCGGTGAGTCCCAATCACCCACTCCCAGGAGCGACACCCCTCAGAAGGCAGCGCTGTCTTTGATTTGGGAACTGATGAGTGTTTCCGCCTTTGCCCAGGAGTTTCAGAGAGAAGCAGGGTCCCCCCTCCACCCCAGGGGAGAGATAAGGGAGCCTGGATTCAAGTTTCTCCTCTCCCCACAGCTTTCCAGGGGCTGCAGCTCTCTGCATGTCTCAGTGAGCCCTCCAAGCCGGTCAGCAGCGGAGGGGCCAACTCCTAATGGCCAGACCCTTTGCAGAGCCTGGGGTTGCTGCCCTGCTGTGTGGTTCTAGGCAAGTCCCTTCCCCTCTCTGAGCCTCTCTTAGCTGCCAGCCACCTGGCTCTGGGAGGCTGCTGGCCTTTGTTCTCCCTCGGGGAGGCCGGTGAAAGGTCTGCAATTCTGCTTCTCCAGATGAGCGCCAGCCCCTCCCAGCTCTGTGCTGGCTGGCACCAGCGTGCTGAAGGTGATTGGCAGGACCTCTCCCCGGGACTGCCTGAGCCGCCCAGATATTGTGCGTTGACACCTGGGAGAGCCGCACCAGGACAGCTGCTTGCTGTGCGGCTGTCCCTGGGTTTTATGGCTGGAGGGATAAATAACCCCCTAATCAGGTTTTTCACCTTAATGCCATTGATGATGTTGGTAGCTGGGTGGGAACTCCGGGCCACAGATGCCTCGGCTCCCAGAATGACAGGCAGAGGCACAGGCCACAACAGCAGGCCAAGTGGTCCTTAGACCATGTGGCTCCTTGTCGGAAACGCTCCTTAGAGTAACAGCCAACCTTCTGTGCAGCTGCTGCAGACCCTGCTTTCACGGTCCTGCCTCAGGGCCTTTGCACATCCTGCCCGTTGCTAGGTCAGGCCTCTGCTCAAATGCTCCCTCCCTCCGGAGGCGCTCTGCCCACTGTGCACCCTAGCCACTCACCCACCCTGTCTGTGTCAGGTCGTGCATCTTTTTGGGGTGTTTTATTATGTCTCTCAAACTGGACTGTAAGCTCCCCCAGATCAGAGAGAGATCTAATTTGTCTTGTTCTCTGGCATCCTAACACTAACAATTTCAGGCAACAGCAGGCGCTCAGTAAATGTCAGTTGGATGCCTTCTGCCCTTAGGCTTAAGTAGCCTAAACAGAGAGGACTTGGTGGAAGATTAGGCGGAACCCCCAGTGGTGTCAGCTTAGAGCCTCTGGGCTTAGAGGAACCAGAGTGGTTTTGGGGTGGGGCTTGGGTGTTGGGGAGGATCCTCCCCTTGGGGCGGGGCTTGGGTAGAGAGGGCCGTCCTCCTTGGGCGGGGCTTACAAAATCAGGGCCCTCCCCTCTGGGCGGGGCTTCTGCCTGGAGGGTGGAATGGGGCTTTTGCAAAAACTAACCCACCCACTTTTGAAATTCTGGCTGTAGCCTGCTTGGGTCGTGGCAGACACAGCCAGGCTTTGTATCCTTGGAATCCCTCTGCAGCCAACTTGGGGAGGGCTCTTTGTGTTGTAAATTTCTGCAGCGTAATTATGTCTTAATGTATGGTGATCCGGCCTGGCCCTGTTGCTGGGCAGCCCGTGTATGCCGTGGCAGCGGGCTGGGGACTGCACAGGCAGGGCAGGCAGGTCAGAGGGACTCGTCCTGGAGATCCAGGGACAGCAGAGTCGCTCCTGAGGGTCCTGGGGCTGGGGGGAGTTCCCCAGGCTTGGTGGATCCACTTAGTATTGGTGATTTGCGTGGTGGAATCCCCCAAGGAGACCCACCTCGGCTCCTGGGCCAGGATTCCTGTCCGGCTCCTCTTCCATCTGGGCCAGGAAGGAACTACCTGGTCTTAGATCAGAACTAGACCTAAAAGATCATCCAGGCTCTGCTTGAAATACCTCCGTGGTTGGGGAGCTCGCCTCATTGAGCGCTGACTGTGCGCCAGGCGCTGCTCTAGGCCCTGGAGAGCCAGGACCAAACCAGACAAACTGGTTGCTGAGTCTCTGAGTCCCTGAGTGTCTGGACCTGACGTAGTGGTGGGATGATACGATACATGTATGGGCTGCAGAGCAAGATACACAGGAAAGGGGCTGGACGGGGCTGAGGGGTGGATGGGGTTTCCCATGGGCTGGCCAGAGAAGCCTCTTTGAGCAAAGCCCTGATGGAAGTGAGGGAGGGAGCCAGCCAGGTAGATTTCTCGGGGAAGAGCAGGCCATGTGCTGGGAACAGCAAGTGCAAAGGCCCTGTGGCTCAAACTTGGCTTCTGGACTGAGCTGCTCTACATGGCCATTCTGTAGCTGTCTGTTGGGCTCCTGCGGTCAGCTGGGAGGCAAAGAAGAGCAAACAGAGGCTGTGGGCTGTGCAGATGTTCCAGTCTAGCAGCAGAGAAGTGTAAGGTGAGAGGGGAGAAGAGAGTTCAGAGCATAAGAGTGAGCAAGGTGCACTAGTGGGGACACTGCCTGAGATGCACAGGGCCTCGGCCGGCAGAGTAGTGCTGCCTGAAAGCTGGGTAGCACTAAACCCTAGAGAAAGAGGGGGCTGGTCTTCATCTGCCTCCCTGTCAAACTTGGCTGCTTCCTGCCACTGAGTCCCTCAAACCTGGCCTGGTCCCCTCTGGCCTCAGCCAGGGGGACAAATGTAGCCCCACTTGAGTCACGCCCCAGCCAGTGCCCAGAGAGGCTCAGGTCTCCTGCTGGGTCACACAGCCTGGGGTGGTGGCTAATGTCTGGGGTCTCTGTTACAGACTGAACGCGTGTGTCCGCCAAATTCACTGCAGTGTGGCAGTATTTGGAGATGGAACCTCTAAGGAAATCATTAAGGTTAAATGAGGTCCTAAGAGTGGGCTCCTGATCCGATAGGATTAGTGTCCTTGTAAGAGGAGACCCCAGAGAGCTGCTGTGTCTGCCGCGTGAGCACACAGGGGAAGGTGGCCACCCACAACCCAAGGCGGGAGCCCTCCCCAGACACCGTCCCTACCAGCACCTTGATCTTGACCCCGTAGTCTCCAGAACTGAGAAGATGAATTTCTGTGGTTTAAGCCGCAGCCTGAGCAGAGGAGGATAGTCGCTGAGATGCGCTGAGTTGGCCAGATGCAACCCCTGGGCATTCTTTTCTTGTCCTGGCAGGTAGTGTCAGGGGCGCGTGGGCGGGTGGTTGGTTTTGCCTCCATGAAAGCCCAGGCCCTAGGCTTGACTCGGAGAATGGTCTCACTAAGGTTTTGGTAAAGCCGTTGGCTGGGGAGAGAGGGGGCTGCGGGGGCTCCCCTTCTCCAGTGGGGAGCTGCGGTGGGGAGGGGCTGGTGGAGGAAGCGCCCTGAGAGAGGGGAGCCCCCCACCCCAGCCGCCGGGAAGTTAGGCGGGTTGGACAGAGTTGCATCGCACGGATGGCGTCCACGCAGGTGGCCGAGGGCCCCGAATGCCGAGCTCCGACCTGGATGGGGATGGTCTGGGAAGAAGCCCTCCTCTTCTCAGTCTGATGGACAGGCGTGCGTGGAAGCCCGAGTGAACCTTGGGGCGGGGGTGGGCCTTCTAGGATCAGGGTTTTGGGGAGCCGAGGAAGGGGGTTGTTGGGCCTGCAGAGAGGGGCTTATGGGAATCCTCGTGGGGAAGGGGAGAAGGATTCCAAGGCAGGACCCTGGAGAACCTGGTCCCCCGTGCTCGTCCCTGCCCTGGAAGTTCAGTCTGTGTGCAGATGCGCACGTGTGTGTGCCCGTGTGCAGGCGTGCAGTGGGAACTGAGCCTTGCCTATCTTCTGCGTCCCATCTCAGGGACTGAACGTGGCGTGCGTTTTGGCTGGGGACACCTCACGTGCAGTTGCCTGGAACTTTCTCTCCCAGGGCAAATCAGGCCGACCTCTCACCCCCTGCCCGCCTCCCACCAGCTCCCCACTCCTGCAGGCAGAGGAATGGAATCTGGCCCCCCAGCGTTGCAGGATTCTGCTGCTGAAGTTTCAGCTGCATCCGAATCTCATGGGATTAAAAAAAAAAATCCACATGCATTCTTTGACTTGTGGGGAAAAAATACAGATTCCCCAGGCCCCCGGCCAACCAGCAAGTCCCGTTCAGAGGGTCTGGGACGGGGCCTGGGGGTCTGCGTTTTCCCAAGCCCCCGCCCCAAGTGGGCGATCGGCCAGACTGAAGGAGCAGACACAGCCCGGGTGGGGATGCCCGGGGCAGAGGCGGCGCTGGCCTTGGGAGAACCGGCTAGTGGGCGGTGGGGGCGGCGGGCAGGAGACCAGCCACTTCTGCAGGAGCCCTGGTGTCATCTCACTTAGACTCCGAACCTGGCAAATGGAAGGGATGCACTTAGCACCCGCACGGGCTCTGAAAACATCGCCCCTCCTCCCTCCTGAGGTGTCACACCCCGGCCTCCAGATTAATGCTTCTCTGCAGAACGTGCCAGATTCAGTGTGACCTTGGATCCTCCGCGCCTTCGGGTGGAACTCCCGCTGCACAAGTTGGCTGGGGTTCCCGGGGGGTGGGGAAGCCCTGCGTGCTGGGTTCCTGGGCACGCCGTGTGCAGGAACGGGAGCGTCCTGCCTGCAGCCTCCCTGGGGACTGGCCAGAGTGTGGTCTCTTGGCCCCGACATCACCTGGGAGCACCCCCTTGGCAGAGGGAGGAGCTCTGCCCGGCCTGCTTCCTGCGTGGCTCCCCCTCCAGGGCGCCCCCTGCCGCTCAGTGGCACCCCCGCGTAGCCCGCCTGGGGCGCCCTGAGCTCAGGCCTCCCTGGGTTGATAAATGGAGCTTCTGTTCTGCATGGTTCAGGGCGTCGGGGCGGGGATGGGGCCGTCCTGCGCAGCCCCCTCCTCGCCTCTTAATGCCTTTTCGCCCCCAGAGCCCGTCTGCACAGCCTGCGGTTGGTCGGCCGCCTTGTCATTTAGCTGTTCCGAGCCAGCGATCGGGAGGCAGCACAAACTGTGGCATTTGCTGAGCGTAAAAATTCAATTAATTCCAGAAGGCAGATTAAATATAAGTGAGTTTTAATAATTTGCTGTAAAGTTGGAGGATTACTGTGGGCACGGGGAGGGAAGCCACACATGCGTGTTCGAGCAGGTTGGCACAGTCTCGGGGATGCCAGCCAGGGCGGCTTCCTGGAGCCGCTAATTCCTCCCAGTGGGGTGTGCCCCCAGCTCTCCAGCGGCCACCCTCCTGCGAGGGCGGTGTCCCGGGGGTCTCCAGCTGGGAGCCAGAGGACAGCAGGCCATGCCAGGCCAGCCTTCCTGCCCGAACCCCACCCCAGAGGCAACAGGCAGCTGAGCGGTTCTGAGCTGCGGTTTCCTTCTCGGATCTTCACACGTGGACCACGGCAGCCCTGGCCCGCGTGCCCTGCAGCTCTGTCCCCCTAAACTCCTCTTTCTCTGCCTGCCTCCAGGGTCCCCCACAGCCACGGCCGCCAGGTCTAGGCCCAGGGTGGTTTTGACGTCAGAACTTTTTAGAAAGTAAAGCGGAGCAAGGGTGGGGCTTCGGACTCGGATTCCAAGGCTCTGGGCCCTCCAGGACCCCCCAACACACACACACACACACACACACACACTGTCACCCTCAGGCAGTCACAGGAACAGTGCTCTCCCAGCACTGCCCCTTACTGAGTCCCCCGTGATTCAGAGGCATCGAGAGCCTGGGGCTTTTCATGCCTGCCCTTTTGTCTTTTCCCGCTGCCAAAAAAATGCAAAAAACAAAAGAGGAGGCCTGACCTGCCCCCCACCCTCCTCCTGACGTGCCACTGGAGATGAGGCCTGACCCAGAAAAGGCAATTGGTGGGGGGCTGTCTGGAGCCTGCCTCCCCGCGGCCTCTGCTCCGGGGAGGGGGGCAGAGAAAGGAGGCAGGCAGCTTTCATGTAAAGACGGTGATGGTCCAGCGAGTACAAAGCGCCGTTTCAAAGCCAGCGTTCATCACTACCACTTCCCACTGTGATCTCCATAGATTTCTTTGTCTCCCTCAATTGGCCCTAATTATGGAGCTGGAGGCTGCCTGATCAGTTTCATTCTTGTCATGAAATCCTGAGGGCACGCACGGGGACAGGGACACAGGCTCGCCAGCTGCTCGCCCGCAGACTGGCCGTGGGTCTTTGTGTGCGTGCGTGCCTGTGCGTGTGCCCCGACCCTCTGCGTGTGCCCTGAGCCGCCTGGCTGGTTCGGGCCCCTGGCTGCCCTCTCTCTGGGCGGGAGGGAGTTCCCAGTGGGCCTCCCAGCTGAGAACTGGCTAGCCGGGCTGTGCATATGGTGAGCAGGCTGGGATGCTGGCTACCACCAAGACGAACACCTGCAAAGATGAAAGCCACAGCCAAGCTTGCACGCCCCGCCTTCCCTGCGCGCTGCCTCTAATGCCCTAATTATGCCGTGTTTGTTTCAGTAATTTACACTCTCCGGGTACTGATCCATCAATAATGAACGTATTACCTGTCTCGGCTAAGGTTTGGGAGATCCAGGATGCTGCTTTGAAAACGCCTGCGAAAGCAGCAGGACGGGAGGCAGCAGCGTGGCCCCCAGCCCCCGCCCCCCCAGCGCGCTCGTTCTTTCTCAGATGGCAGCGTGCTTGGCAGGAGCCGTCTGAGGCTGGTGCTTCGTACTGTTTTCTGTTCCCCCTCCGCTTTATGCCTTTTTAATATTTAAAGCCATCATTGGGCTGAGTGATAAAATTCTTTCAAATCAAATTTTATCCTCCGGTCTCACGCACTGGCTTCCCTCTGGCCGGAAAAGTTGGTGGGAGCAGCGCAGCCAAGCGGGGGTGCGGGGGCTGTGCCGCTGGAAGGAACTCGTGCCAGCATGGAGGCTGCCAGGGCCCCTGCCCTTGCCCTCCCTCCCCCAGCCCCTGCAGCCTCCTGGGTCTGCGTGGTCCGGGTGGTCACGGCGATCGGATGCCCGGGGAAGCTGGCAGACCCAGCCTTCCAAGGCCAAATGCAGCTTGCGGGGCTGGAGCATCCCTTTCGCTGATGGGGAAGAAAAGTTGCTGGGACATTTTTTAAAGGGTGAAAAAAAAGGCGTGATCAGCTGCTGAGCCGTGCCGCTCTCCACCTGCTGTTGTCTCAGGAGCGGCCGCAGAGGACAGCACAATATAAATGTGCTTGGCCTCCAGGCTCCTGTCCGCAGCTCTGCCTGAGCCACACACATGTCGCCGGCATCCCGGGTCCAGAGGTTTCTGCCCTTGGTCCCCAAGGGTTGCAGAGACCAAGGGCCTGTCGGGATGGCTCCAAGCTCTGCTCGGAGGCCCTGGTCCCAGAAGGGCCCAGTCCCAGTCTGTCTTGGGCTTTCCTTCTCTCTTCCCCTTTTTGTGGCCCTCCTGTGGCAGCTGAAGTGGCATTTTTAGGGTGCCCAGACACGGACCCCGAGCTTGGAGGGCCGGTACCGTGAGACACTGTCAGAGGGCACTGAGGACGGCAGGCTTCTCCTGTGTCAGCGAGTTTCTCTGAGCTCCTGCTCTGGCACGCAGCTGGTCTGGGGGAGTCTTTCTGCCCAGCTCTGTCTCCCTTTGGGGTGGAGGAGGAGGGAGACTTTTTGGCCTGTATGCCGGCTCAAGGCCGGGACCCTCCCCAGTCGTTGCAGTCCGGCCCCAGGCCCTGTGGGACCCGTCCTCATTCTGACACCTCTCCCCCTATGGCCTTGGGCAAATTACCTCCCCTCTCCGGGACTCAGTTGCCTTGTTTGGGAAGCTGACCATGATGGGACCCCCTTCATCCCTCCCTGACAGCTTCCAAGCCAGGCTCTGAGCCACGTCCCTGATCCACATCCGCCGCCTTTTCCTTAGGGGTGCAACGTGGGGCCCCTACGGTGAGGAATGTGGACTCGGAGCCCCAGCCCACCTGGGATCCCTTCTTGCCTCTGCCATGTATTAGCTGTGTGACTTGGGGCAAGTTACTTAACCTCTCTGTGCCTCAGTTTTCTTGCTTATAAAACGGGGTCAGGCCAGGCGCGGTGGCTCACGCCTGTAATCCTAGCTCTGTGGGAGGCCAAGGTGGGCGGATTGTTTGAGCTCAGGAGTTCGAGACCAGCCTGAGCAAGAGCGAGACCCCATCTCTACTAAAATTAGAAAGAAATTAATTGGACAACTAAAAATATATAGAAAAAATTAGCCGGGCATGGTGGCGCATGCC